>JAQGDQ010000543.1:127500-130000 GCA_030141605.1 Tubiluchus corallicola
AAAGAACTAAAGAAAAAAGACTTATTATATTGAATATTATCGATAATGTGAAGTGAAAATAGGGGGCGCTGCAGTTCCACACAGTACTTTCTCTAACTGGACTCAGACATGCGCACAACAGCCAAACACCGCATTGCTAGAGCTGTGAAGCAAACAGTACTACCCTCACGTGCTCTGGTTCCGTACAAGTATAAAGAAAGAACTAAAGAAAAAAGACTTATTATATTGAATATTATCGATAATATGGAGTGAAAATAGGGGGCGCTGCAGTTCCACGGTACCTACACACAAGCCGCCATTGCAATCAACTGTTACAGCTCATCAGTCAGCAATCAATTATGTCACGTGATCTAATAATAACAAATTGGCTTTGATTGCAGTGGGACGCCCTTATTATACGCATACTCGTGATTTGAGTAAAGGGGGGACAAACATTGTTCGTATTGTAAATACGGCGAGAGCAAATCCATCGATTCCAAAGAATACGCATTATCGTAATGACTTTGACGATGCGAATGTAGAGGGCGTGGTAGAGTCGCCGCCAGAGGGTGCTGAAGGTGATCATGACGACACAACAACTGCCAGTTGCAATTCACACGGTGGTGACCGTCACCTTCTCTCGTCGGAGATCGGGTCCTGACGGGTTTCTTGGGTTCGGCATCTTTTCGGAGGATGCTGTCAATGGAAAACGTGATGCCGGATTTGGGGACGGTCGTCGCGTCGCAGGAGGTGCTGGGTGGCACGTCTTTGGGCGCGTGCGGAATGTGGTACTGTGGGCTGGAATAGTTGCCGGACAATCTCTTGCTGATTTCCGTCAAGAGGTCCTTCTCGTAGTGACCTTCCCTGGATTCTTTGGTGTCCTGGCGTTTGAAGGCGTCCACTGGTACTTTGGACATGTCCACTGTCCAGTAATTTCCCTGCAGTTAAAAAGTCTTTAAGTAACGATGACGCGAAACGACAGTTAAACACATAAACGCAAAAAAACAATACTAAATCAGAAAATCTGAAAAGTTTTGAGCCTCCGCCGTGACTCGAACCCGGGGCTTTTGCTTTCCGAAACACCAGCCACTACACCACAGAGCACGCTATTTTTCAGGCCTAGAAATTTATTTTATAACCCACTGTAGAGGTCTCAACTAAAAACTTAAATTGCTGAAAAGAAACGAAATGTGAATCAATCATTGCCAGGCCTGGATTTGAACGAGGGACCTTTGGATTACAAGTCCAGTCTCATGACCGATAGGCTGAACAGTGTATTCTAACCATGGCAGGTTCTAATTACAATAGTTCACTAACCAAGTCCCTGTTCTCAAGTGTTACCTTACAGAGTACTTACAATAGATAGATAATTACAATGTGCTTAGACTATATTTGTATGGTTTTCGGTGGTCACCCATCCAACTACTGATTCAATATTGCTTAACTTTCGCCGGAAAACACGCACCGTGACCATGTAGCTCTACGAACACCGCTTTTCACTTGAAAAGCAGAATAACTTTACAAATTTTACCAACCTTTGCATTTGGTCTACAATCGTCTTTCAACAATTTCTTGAAGCATCTGTTCAGTGAGAGGTTATGTCTGACGGAATCCTTCCAACCGCCATAACCGGAAGAGAAGAACGGGAACATCTTTTCCAGCTCTCGATGAATACCGGACAGTGTGAGACGAGTGTTTGGTGAACTCTGAAACAGTGTCAATGGTTTTATTAAGTGTAGGCTTATAGTCATTACACTTACTGTTCGTTAATAATGATGATGATGATGACGACGCCGACGACGATGACGATGATGATGATAGCAACAACAACAACAATGACAAGAAGAAGAAGAACAACAACAAGCACAACAACAACAACAACAGCAACAACAACAAACAACCACAACAACAACAACAACAATAACAACAACAATAACAACAACAACAACAACAGCAACATCAACAGCAATAACAGCAACAGCAATAACAGCAACAGCAGCAACAACAACAACAACAGTGACAACAACAACAACAACAACAACAACAACAACAACAACAACAACAACAACAACAGCAACAATAATAATAATAAAATCTTGATATGTGTGCATCTTTCCATTCATGTTTTTTCGTCAGCTGCTAAGTTACTTAGCTTTTCAGCCAACTGAAGCTCTAAAACACAGCAGTTAAGCAAAGCCGAAGATGGTTACTAAGTGGGTGGGCGACCAGTAGTGGTGAAATTCCTCGTGACCGTTTCAACTTTTTTCTTGGTTGAACGCCAGTGACAGAACTTGAGAGAGACACTTTACATGTTCGTTGTCGTATTCCAGAGGATCATTTTTGATACCGGTACTGCCACAAACGCCTACATTAACTTTGGTCTTTATACCCGCGTCTACGGGTAAAAGGGGTGCAAAATGGAGGCTCTCTTTTCAATAAACTTACTAAATTGACGAACTTGTGTACAGAAACGCTTGCACAAATCAAAACTGTCCACAACTGTTCAACACTGTACACATTC
>JAQGDQ010000543.1:132500-142500 GCA_030141605.1 Tubiluchus corallicola
CCTTGTGTGTTTTTAAAATTGGATAGCATTACGTAGCAATATGTGGTAATTGCTGGTGGAGTTTGCTCATTACTGCTGACAGGGGTCGCTGTTTGTACAGCAATTCAGAAACACTTGTTATTAGGGACATTAGTAGAATGAATGAACAACCGTGTTTTAGTTTATTAAACGGTTGATTGAGCGATTGGATATTCCTGGAAGCAGAGCTCACTTGTTATTGGTTTTAATTCTTTTGCAAATGTTTCATAATTACCAGATAATAATCTTAAAAATTCAAAGCTTATTCATTAGTTTATTCATTATGTATTAATTCTGTTATATATATATATAAACATATATAAGAGCGCACTGCATATATATATATATATATATATATATATAAATATGTCTGTGTTTTCATGTACATTGAGCTTTAACATGTAGTGTATTTTTTTATATGTATTAGTGCACTCTTACCCTGCAGATGGAGTAATATAACTTTTTAAGACATTCTGTTATATATGTATGTAAATATGTATATATGTATATATATACAGGGCTTATACACCACTTACAGGGCTTGCGTCGGCAGTCACGAAGTATAAAACACACAAATTTAAACTCCCACGATGACCGTTAGACGAAATCATTTTGAGGATTCATTTGAGACAAGTTTAGATGACATTTAGTAAAGTTTGAAAAAATAATCAGAGCATTCGTAGCGCACACGTCACTAACTAAGCAAAATTTTAAATTACTGTATCTTGTTAATAAGATTAAAAATACATTTTTGGTAAGTGGGTGGTGCACCCTGGAGGGTGAGTCAGCGAAATTTTACCAATTGGTGAAAACATTTTAAATAATTAATAATTTTCTTTTCTAGTTACATAAGTCTTTCCAGCAGGTAAGCGAAAATCTAAGTAATACAGATTTGCAGGGAAAGTTTTTTGGGACATAATTTAACATTGCCTTTTCTTCCCCTGATTTACGTTGTGCGTATATGACGTCATGTAATGGCGACTTCGGAACAGCGCTGTGAGAGATTTAAAATGAAAACAAACAAAAAATCCTTTCAATGTGAGTAAGATATACGCATAAAATTGCTGTAAAGTCATATAATTTTCTAAGACGATTTTTCTGAAGCCTACTTCAGGTACCCATTTTCTTGTCCTTTAAACATAATTTATTATAGGATTGGATGAGACAGTTTGAACAACATGATTTAGGATCCTCAATCATCTACACACTCTCTCTCTCTCTCTCTCTCTCTCTCTCTCTCTCTCTCTCTCTCTCTCTCTCTCTCTCTCTCTCTCTCTCTCTCTCTCTCTCTCTCTCTCTCTCTCTCTCCCCTCTCTCTCTCTCTCCCCCCTCTCTCTCTCTCTCCTCTCCCCTCTCTCTCTCTCTCTCTCTCTCTCTCTCTCTCTCTCTCTAGTAGAAAATGACGGTTAGAAAGTATTAATGTACGATTATTTAAGAATGATGCTAAGATGTTAAAAGCTCTTTGAAACGTGGTCCTATACTCCATTCCTCTGTGCAACATAATATGCTCTTTCCATCGCGGGAAGCCATCCTATATACTCTTTCCACCCTGGGAAGCCATCCTATATATATAATAACATTGTCCAGAAACAGAAGGCCTGCTTGTATGTAAACATCAGTGGGCGAGGCCCAGCCGAGGAAGTGGAGACGTAAATATCAACTCGTTTACTAGGGCAGGAGAGTGAGAGCTTCACGTGGGGGGGGGGGGTTACGTAACTGGGATACGTAACGTAACTTACGTTATGTAACTTAGGATAAAATATCTTTAGCGAAAGTGCAGTACAAACAACACCCTCCACTACAACATGTAGTTGCCACATTAATAGATAAAGTAAAACCGGATGATTGTGTAAACACGAGTTCAGAATAAAGAATGCTCTAAAATATTGAAAGCTACAATAGCTTTTTTTAAATCAAAGCTTAGATTAAATAATAATTACCTCGGATATTCAAATTTTGTTAAACTTTCAAAGCTATGCGCGGCTCAGTGAATCTACTAAGATTGGCAGCGGCGCCTTTTTGTCACATTCGCGTGGCCGACAAATAGAAAGTGGTACCGTGATAACCATGATCATGAATGCCAGTGTTAGTTTCTGACATCATATGAAATAGAGCCCATTTTCGTGACATCGTGCGTTTAAACAGTGCAGTAACGCTTACGCAAACATGCTTGACGCGCAAAGGAAGATGCCTACCATTGCACAAACTGTGGTTAGTTTCTGACGTAAGCAATAGCTGTTTTCGGTTACCGTTAATTAACCTTCTAAGCTAGTTATTCAAATATAAGAAACAATTGTTAACTTTTATAAGCACGAAAATGTATATTTTGGACAGTAAATTAAAATGAGATTGAGTCTGAGCAGTTGTCCGTTTTTGCTGACGTCACAATAATAAAAATACGTAGAAGGCGCCAGTTTAAAGATCATCACTTTTTAAACTTTGCCTGTATGGCCGTTAGGAGGATGCTAACAGCAGAATACGTGCAATTCATTGTACAGTGGAACTTCCTTACTTTGTGAGGTTGCTATACCTAATTTATGCCTTGTTTATTAATACCAGGTACGTTTAATAATCAGTATTTTTCGATTTAAATAGTTGTGTTGTGTAATGTTACATTTTTACTAAAATAGATGGCGCTACTGTCATCCTAATGAACCACACAGGAGGAATTTAACAGCAGAACTTAAAGAGGATATGCAAACCAGACAAGGAAGTTTCTATTTAAGTGTAACATATCTACATATATTTGTATCTATATCTATCTATCTATCTGTCTGTCTGTCTGTCTATCTGCCTGTCTGCCAGTCTGTCTGTCTATCTATCTGCCTGTCTGTCTGTCTGCCTGTCTGTCGGTCTATCTGTGTGTCTATCTATCTATCTATCTACCTACCTATCTATCTATCTATCTATCTATCTATCTATCTATCTATCTATCTATCTATCTATCTATCTATCTATCTATCTATCTATCTATCTATCTATCTATCTATCTATCTATCTATCTATCTATCTATCTATCTATCTATCTGTCTGTCTGTCTGTCTGTCCGTCCGTCCATCCCTCTGTCCGTCCGTTCGTCCGTCCCTTCATCTCATTCATACTAGGTGGGACAGTCTTTATTTAATGAGACAAGATTAGTCCTTAAAGTTTACAGTAAGCTTTTCGAAGAAATTACTGGAGTAAAAAGAGATGATTTGGAAAGTAGCGCCCTCTGTGCAATACAGTCCGGGGCAATATCACAAGTAACTACAGCTACTGTGAAAGTTTAAATCATTCTTTTCTTTTTCTCTGCATAGGCAACTGGAGACCTATAGACAGCGTAAACATGAACGCCTCCTAGCAACAGCGTAAACACGAGCGCCACCTAGCAACAGCGTAAACACGAGCGCCTCCTAGCAACTGCATTAACACGAGCGCCTCCTAGCAACAGCATAAACACGAGCGCCACCTAGCAACAGCGTAAACACGAGCGCCTCCTAGCAACTGCATTAACACGAGCGCCTCCTAGCAACAGCGTAAACACGAGCGCCTCCTAGCAACAGCGTAAACACGAGCGCCTCCTAGCAACAGCATAAACACGAGCGCCTCCTAGCAACAGCGTAAACACGAGCGCCTCCTAGCAACAGCGTAAACACGAGCGCCACCTAGCAACAGCGTAAACACGAGCGCCTCCTAGCAACAACGTAAACACGAGCGCCTCCTAGCTTCGAAAACGGTCAACCGGACAGAAGAAATTGCTATTTCCAGCGGTTTCTCGATCTTCACCCGCTGAAACGTGGACCTCTCTTACTGGCCGAGTGCAGAAACTAGGCCGCGGTCAGGAGCACGTGTCCATTAACCAATCCCCCCTCTGCGTGGAGAAATTCTCGGAAGAGGAGGATAAATTATCACAAGAACGAAGTTTGTTTGAAAGGAAGCCACCTCGGGGTATTAGCTGGTCTAGACAGCAAGAATTGTTTCCTGACTTGTTTTCTAGCTTAGAAAGTAGGTATAGTTGGTCTAGACAGCAAGAATTGTTTCCTGACTTGTTTTCTAGCTTAGAGAGTAGGTATAGTTGGTCTAGACAGCAAGAATTGTTTCCTGACTTGTTTTCTAGCTTAGAGAGTAGGCATAGCTGGTCTAGACAGCAAGAATTGTTTCCTGACTTGTTTTCTAGCTTAGAGAGTAGGTATAGTTGGTCTAGACAGCAAGAATTGTTTCCTAGTAATGTTTATTAGTTTTATTATTTATTATTATTATTATCACATTCAGTACAATATAATGACATTAAGCACACAATGACATCAAAATTATTACATCTACTGTATTAAATTATTATGTTTCATACGCTATCGTTATCATAAAAGAATAATTGTACTGCAGTGGGCTAGAGAAGCAAAGGCTTGTATAAGCCCACTGTCATGTGAACTTGATAAAAAAAAGAATGGATGGATGAACAAAAAAAAAGAACTGGGAGAAAGGTTAGATCACACAGTAAGGGTAGAAGGATGTGTTAGTGGAAATGATAGGAAGAAAGATAGTAGATTGTGCTATGTTGACATCAGCTCTAAAGATTTATCAATGATGTCTTGTTTTGCATAATCTGTACCAGGATTGTGGTATGACTGCTGCAGTAGGTGTGGGAAATTAGGAAGTGTTGTACTTGTCCTAGCTTAGAGAGTAGGCAAAATAGGCATACGTAAGTCGATGATGATAAAAACACTATTGAATAGAATTGATGACATTGCAAATGTGTTGGTTATAAAGCATACGAAGTACCATCATCATGCAATGAATCACACGTCCAGTGACATGATTCTGCTCACCTCCCTATGCCAGATCATCATCATCATCATCATCATCATCATCATCATCATCATCATCATCGTCATCCAATGACTCATACGTCCAGTGACATGATTCTGCTCACCTCCCTATGCCAGATTATCATCATCATCATCATCATCATCATCATCATCATCATCATCATCATCATCATCATCATCATCATCATCATCATCATCATCATCATCACCATCCAATGAATCACACGTCCAGGGACATGATTCTGCTCACCTCCCTATGCCAGGACTCCCTACACGCCGCAATGCCCCAAGTGGATTTATTTCTAAGGATCAATGCTGAAGTGTTTAAATCTTTCTGTGCAAAATCTAAGTATGTTAACATTTGTCCTCCTGCAGGTTTTTTAGCAGGTTCTATGGCTTGTTGAAGAGCTGTCTTCACTGGAATATCATCAGGTAGTCTAACCATACGCCCAATCCATCTTAAACGGCGTCTTTTTATTTTTCTTGTCCAAGGTTCTTCATTTATTTTTTCGTATAGATCTTTGTTATACGAAGTACCAGTACGCTAGGGAACGCTGTAATGTTCACGTTGCTACACTGGATGAAGCCACCGCCACCTGGTGGCCGAAGTATCAGTTTTGTTTACTGCTGGGAAACCAGACTCTTCAGTGAAGTCTTAAGATTCAGTCCACTAGAACTAAAACTTCAGTGCACTATTTCTCTCAAAAAGGTCAAACGTTCAAAGGTCAAAGGTCAACCAAACACTAATATTCAGAATTTCTCAAAGCAGGGAGCAAAAATAGTTCATTTATGAACGAGGATAACGGTTCATTTTTTCATTGTTTATTTACTTGTTTATTTACTTGTTTATTTACTTATTTATTTACTTGTTTATTTACTTGTTTATTTACTTGTTTATTTACTTGTTTATTTACTTGTTTATTTACTTGTTTATTTACGCATGTAATTGAGTTTAGCGTAGTCAGTGTAGTTCAAGCGCAAAATTCGAAACTATAAAAAAAGGAATGATTTACATTTTCATACAAAAATGTACGACTAAATGTGCGCATAATGCGTGATCCGCAACGCGTGATGCGTATTCAGAGGATAGCCATCACGTTCGAATGAATACGCATCACGCGTTACGGATTACGCATTATGTACACATGAAAACACTTCCACGCGTTTAAATATAAACTATTTATACAAAATTATATATATATACAAAATTATTATATATACAAAATTCGAAACTATAAAAAAGGAATGATTTACATTTTTATACAAAAATGTACGACTAAATGTGCGCGTAATGCGTGATCTGCAACGCGTGATGCGTATTCAGAGGATAGCCATCACGTTCGAGTGAATACGCATCACGCGTTACGGATTACGCATTATGTACGCATGGAAACACTTCCAAGCGTTTAAATATAAACTGTTTTATACGCATCACGCATTACGCATTACGCATTACGCGTACATGGCGTCGTACATATAGTATGGAGCATTGAAAGAATATAATCAGAGGAAGACCGGACCCAATCTTAAACTGCAGGTCAAAACAATCTACTCTTTAAAATATTAAAAGGAAACATACTATTTTTTCAAGAATGACTTACTTGAAAGAATTATTACCACACAAACACAATTTCGCGTTCGCGCCACTAGTTCTTCGCTGTCACATGTATTTTGCCAACCCCTAGTTAGACAGGCACCAGCGCCTGCGTCTTGGAAACGCGTTGTACAAAAAACAGGGTGCCGTACTGCTCAGGTGAGAAGTGTTCGTTCGGTTGTGACGTAGTACACACGTCCGAGAGCTCATGCCTGGACACAGCGGTAAACTTGAAATTTGCATTTTAAATTTTAAATATACCGAGTTTTTGTATACACACAAAGTATAGTACAGTAGTGCGTCACGTTTTTGGAATGTTTGTGACGTTTATGGAATGTTTGTGGTATTGTAAATTGCGTCATTCATGATGTCATCACTAGTTGGGCTTGACCGCCATTAATTAAGTTTTTAAGCTATTAAGTAATTATCAGAAACACTTTTGCAGTATTAATTATGTTAAAATATATTGTACTGTACTTTTTACTGTATTTCAAAATGGGGTAGGGTATGAAAAATCATGTTTCTAATTTAATTCAGGAAAAATTCTGTTTTCCTTTAAATTATGAGGATCATTGGACCAATAACCTCAAAACACATCTTATTCTCTCAGTTTCTTCGAAAGTGCTGAAAACAAACAAAAACGTAAAAATATAGTTAGTTTGTGACGTACGACGTCTACTAGTAGTGAAGTTATATCGGCGATTCGTTACTATGACTATCAGTTTCATTTGTCCCGCAGTTCTAAAAGGGAGACTTGCACGGTGATATATATATCATACTCGCGATAACAATTAGCAACTTCCATATATGTAATAAAAATATTATATATTGTAATAAAATATTTACGAATTACCATTGTAATAAAAATATAAAAGAAATAAGTGTATAGTAATGTTTTGTTTATATATGTAAATTGAGCCTATTATACATAAATTTAACAATGACCGTGATTCCTCAAAAATTGTGCACTCTCCTCTAACACACCACAATCAATTGTGGCATGAAAATATTAAAAAACTCAAACGCCTTGAGCACTGGAAAAGAAAAAATTTGAGAAGAAATCAAAAGCGATTGTATGAACTGTTTCCCGCTGAAAAGAATTACGAAACAGTAATATATTTCGTAGCATCTTCAACAAGCCTTTTCACAGTTCCGGCGATTGATGATGATCGTGAAAAGGTCAAAGGTTAAGTGAACCAGACAACGTATTTGTATACACTTGACAACGCCTCGCAGCCCATGCTATTGTAATAGTAACAGTTTTAACAGCTAGCTAGAACCTTACCTAGTTCATTTTTACTTGTTTCCAAGCAAGATTCTGATAGTAAATCACTCTAGGCACAGAGTAATGCATAATTAAGTAAAGTCCGCGTTTAAAAACTGAAGTTACTGAACTGATCCGGTAAATGGCTTTGCTTTACCCACATCTCATGTGACGGTTGCAGTTAAGACGCCTTGCTGTGGGGTATAGTTAACCTTTGACCTACAGCAACTGCGCGTGTGCACAACGAAGCTGTAACATACTTCATTACATACTTTGTGTTTTAACTTAAGTGCTGTTGTGAAATTTTATGCTTTTTCCTAGGATATTTCCCGAAGATTAACGTGCAGAGATGTGACTGTATTAAAGGAAGACAGGGTGATTTTTCATATACTACCCCATTTTCAAGTCAGATGAAAAGTATACATTTAAACAAAATTAATACTACAAAAGCGTTTCTTACAATTAAATAATAGTTTAAAAACTTAATTAACGGCGGGCAAGTCCAACTATTGATGACATCACAAACTAACATAATTTTCAACATCAAAAATATTCCATGAGCGTGTTGCACGTGTTTGTGAAAGAGAAAATTGAAGTACAGTGCTACAGTAAGATATTCAGTGTGTTGACTAAAACTATGCAAATATTGAGATAAAAATTCAAATTTTAAATTAACCCACTCATTGTGCTCACGCATGAGCAGTCGAACGTGTGCAGCTCGTCACAAATTAACTTTTCTCAACTGAGAAGTACAGCACCTGTTTTCATGCAACGCTTTATGAAATGCAGGTGCTAGTGCCCGTCTAACTAACGAATGGCAAAATGCATGTGACAGCGAGGAACTAGTGGCGCGAACGTGAAGTTGTGTTTGTGTGGTAATAATTCTTTCACGTAAGTCACTACTGCAGCAGTCATACCACAATCCTGGTACAGATTATGCAAAACAAGGCATCATTGATAAATCTTTAGAGCTGATGTCAACATAGCACAATCTATTATTTTTTTCTTACCATTTCCACTAACACATCCTTCTACCCTTCCTGTGTGATCTAACCTTTCTCCCAGTTCTTTTTTTGTTCACTCATCCATTCTTTTTTTATCGGGTTAACATGACAGTGGGCTTATACAAGCCTTTGCTTCTCTAGCCCACTGCAGTACAATTATTCTTTTATGATAACGATAGTGTATGAAACATAACAATTTAATACAGTATGAAGTGATAATTTTGATGTCACTGTGTGCTTAATGTCATCATGTTGTACTGAATGTGATAATAATAATAATAAAATAAATAAAAAAATAAAAAATAAAAAACTTTTGAAAAAATAGTACGTTTCCTTTCAATATTTTAAAGAGTAGATTGTTTTGACCTGCAGTTTCAATGGAGATTCTGAACCGGAGGAAAATGAGGGACCTTCCGCACCTCTTCCAAGTCCTCAAACGCCTCCTACTTTAAGGAGGAGAACTGCGCCTGGCATTAATCGATCTTCCAGTGAGCACAGTATTTATCGGAGGGTGAATCCATCTGTCGCACAATCGCACGAAGATGACAGTACCGATGACGACAACTCTGCATCTTTGTACCCGTCCCTTGAGAGACTTCAACGAGAGGAAAGACATGAATGCGTCGTGTGCCAGGATAAAGAAAAGAACACGTTACTAATTCCATGCAGACATCTGTGCTTGTGTGAACTATGCGCTACGCACATCCTCAATAGAAGGGAATGTCCCATATGTCGGAATTACGTACGAGAAATTGTTCATGTCTATCTGTGATACTTGTGGGTAGTACGGTCAATTCTCTTTATACCACCTCTATTTGGGACTGCAAAAAGGTTGCCGTTAAGCGAGTTTCACACTATAACAACGTGCATTAACACGTCAATGCAAATATAGAAATTTTGTATTGCCAAAAATTTTGGCATTAAGGGAGGTTAACATTATGAAGGGGAGTGTTATAGCGAGGTTTGACTAGAGATAGTATTTCCTGCAGTGCATTTCTTAAATAAATAATCTGGCAAAACTGTAAATTTGAAAATGCCAACACATTATTTACTTGTTTATAAAAATACTGTTAGATCTTGGGTTTATATTTTCTGCGACAGATTCATCTGGTAAAAAGAATAAATTCCATTTTTTATTTATCGCATTACCATTTCTTTAAATGAGTTCAAGTTCAAAATGTTCATGTTCAAAATGTTCATGTTCATGACAGACAAGACTAAACATTGATAGCTTGTAATTTAGTTTAAACTAGGCAGCATGACATTTGATAGGAATTAAACAAATTTTAATATATTAATACTTGAGACGTAAAAG
>JAQGDQ010000597.1:0-108150 GCA_030141605.1 Tubiluchus corallicola
ATAGAGTTAGTTAAACAAAGAGTAGACATGATGTTACGGGCTTTGTGTTATAAATGTGGACTAGGTAGGATGTTCGCGCATTATTGATTACACGTGTATTTATACGCAAAATCTTTTGCTATTTATTATATTATAGCACATAGTTTCAAATTTGTGAAAAATGTTTGGAATGGTTTTGTTGTAATGCTGTGCTATTGGTGCTTGTGCTATATGTGTCGTCATCGTTGCCACCATCATCATCATCATCAACATCATGATCACCACGTGAGGTGGTGGATTTGATGCGGTGTGGTGGTGGTGTGCTTTGTGTGTTGTGCTATGGATGGTGTGGTGGGGTGATAGGGTGTGTGGGGTGTGGTGTGGGTAGTGTGGTATGGAGTGGGTGGAGTGGTGTGTGGGTGGGTGGGTGTTGTGGTGCGGTGTGGTGTTATGGTGTGGTGCAGTGCGGTGTGATGTGGTGGAGCATTATGGTGTGGGTGGTGTGGTGTGGTGTGTGGGTGGTGCGGTGTGGTGTGGTGCAGTGGTATGGTGTGGTGCAGTGTGGTGTGATGTGGTGGAGTCGTATGGTGTGGTTGGTGTGGTGTGGTATGTGGGTCGTGCGGTGTGCTGCAGTGGTATGTTGTGGTGCGGTGTGGTGTGATGTGGTGGAGTGGTATGGTGTGGGTGGTGTGGTGTGTAGTGGGTGGGTGGTGTGGTGCAGTGTGGTGTTATGGTGTGGTGCTGTGCGGTGTGATGTGGTGGAGTATTATGGTGTGGGTGGTGTGGTGTGGTGTGGTGGGTGGTGTGGTGCAGTGGTATGGTGTGGTGCAGTGTGGTGTGATGTGGTGGAGTCGTATGGTGTGGGTGGTGTGGTGTGGTGTGTGGGTGGTGCGGTGTGCTGCAGCGGTATGGTGTGGTGTGTAGGTGGGTGGGTGTTGTGGTGCAGTGTGGTGTTATGGTGTGGTGTGGTGCAGTGTGGTGTGGTGTTATGGTGCTGTGCGGTGTGATGTGGTGGAGTATTATGGTGTGGGTGGTGTGGTGTGGTGTGTGGGTGGTGCAGTGGTATGATGTGGTGCAGTGTGGTGTGATGTGATGTGGTGGAGTGGTATGGTGTGGGTGGTGTGGTGTGTAGGTGGTATGGTGTGGTGCAGTGTGGTGTGATGTGGTGGAGTGGTATGGTGTGGGTGGTGTGGTGTGTAGGTGGGTGGGTGGTGTGGTGCAGTGTGGTGCTGTGTGGTGTGATGTGGTGGAGTGGTATGGTGTGGTGCAGTGTGGTGTGATGAGGTGGAGTGGTGTGGTGTGGGTTTTGTGTTGATTTGTGCACAAAATTCTTTTTGTGGGGTTTGGCTAGTATATAAATTAAGCCCATACCAAGAATATTAATATAAGAGATAAGATTCGAGGCTACAGCTTCGACGAGGGCACCATTTGCGGCGATCTATATATCAAACGAAAGGTCTCGATCTAGTGTCGTGCCATTGATGGTTTATTTTTCGAATGGGGCCCACCGGGAGGAACGGAGAGCAAAAAACCTCCAAAAATGGCCATTTTTCGGCCGTTTTTTGCAAAAGTTATACGGCTGAGATGTAGAGAACGGGAACGGGCCGAGGGTGGTACTGGGTATGGATAGATAGCCCGTTCAGCGGTGGGTGTAGTAGGCATATTTAGAATTCGCGAGAGGACCACGGCGCCCCGCAACGGGCGTTTTCCCGGACCCAACTCGCGATTTTTTCGAAATTTTGACCAAACAGCCTGCGGAAAAAACGTTCTAGCGGCGCCTGGTGAAACTCCCGGAAGGAGATATATAGCTCTTTACAAAGAGGAAGGACAGGGCTATACGATGATGTGGGTTATATTTTAGGACAGGTCCACCGAGAGGAGTATCAACGAGTTAATTGGGTGTTCTATTTTCGACAATTTTCGCTTAGAAAACTGCTGACGCAAAGCCATTGTTCTGACGTCATCCATTGTACTCTGCCTATAATCTTATAACTTTAATTCTGTAAAAGCTGCTTTGCGTTAGATAAACAGACAAACAGTAGGCAGGATGTTACGGGCTTTGTGTTATAAATGAGGACTAGGTATAATGTTCGCGTGTTATTGCTTATACGTGGTTTTTTACGCAAAATCTTTTGCGGGGCCTTTGCTAGTAACAATATTAAACTTTCTGCAGTTTTAAATTAATGACCAAAAATTTCACGTTTCATCTCTTTGCACGTTTCCGTGAAGTTCAGTAACACGGTGAAAGAAACTTTAACTGATTCACAAAATTACTGGCAGCATCCTGCCTGAACACACCTTCTTTATAGTCTTCTTCCTGCAACTGAAATCTACACTTCCGTGCGTCAAGTCACTATTTGACGAGCTGATTTTGGCTTTTCATACGGCAGTGTTAAAATGAATCTCGACCTGGCTTCCGTTTCCGTTGAAATTAGCCGTTCATTCTTTCCTTGAGCGGTTATTTTTAAAATAAAATCTTTCACAAAGTTGTAACCGTCAGTTGCCACTCTAATTCTTTATTTTAGTTAAGCAAAGAGAGTATTTGTCTGAACATATTGTAACCCCCTAAACAAAGTCACTGAAGCTTTCGAAGGTAGGGGCTACCTGTTATAGACTTATTCAATTTCTTTAATTATCCCTCGCCTAGAACTTTGGGTCAACGTTTACAATTCTCCACACACAATAAATTTGTTCGTGAAGCGGATTTCGGTTAGGGTTAGGGCTGGTGTTAGGGTTAGGGTTATAGTTAGGTTATTTAAATTGTGTGGGGAATGGTAAACTGCTTCCGAACTTTGTCTCAAATGGGTGACTTGTCCTCTTTGTGGATTGTTGTTGCAAACTGGATGTTGACTCATTATAAGAAGTAGTCCTCCAACATGAGACATTGAATCAGGAGAGAGTTGTTGGTAAAAGGCAAAGAGAGGGGTTCCATGAACGAGATAATTCTCAAAGGCGTTTATCACATGAAACCGCCCAGAAAGTGTACCAAGTATTTGAGTCACCATCAATTCACTCACCAGGCTTAGCATTGGTTAACTACAGCAACTTTGCACTCATTTTTACCAAAGTCACTTTTCTTGTTTACCGTGCTACGTAACTATTCAGATTTTGATACTCAAAACTCTAATAATTTTATTTTTAGGGTGATAACCATGTTGTCGGTTGGTGCTTCTCTTGTCTTCATTACCAGTTTTGTCATTTTGTGGGCGGGATTTCGAAATGTCTCCTGCCAGCATACGTCGCCACCGGAATACTTGTAGCAACAGAATACCACCGGTGCCAGCAAGTCAGTGGCTCCATCTTTGAATTGTTTAGGTTAAGCTGGATTAGTTTGACGCTGAAATGTGCACTTTCCAAGACGCGAAGGGCAGAAACATAAATTTAATTATTATTTGGCGCTCTATGTGGCCAAATAAGGATCAATAACTGAAAAAAACAATTGAAGCTTTCGTCATATTGCTGTGAATTCATCTAGAAAAGGCTGCACCTAATTAATAAAACTGACAAAAGCAAGATTCCGCATTTTCTCGCGAATGAGTGTTAACGGTGTTTAAACACGTTGGTGTTTTCATTGCAAATGGCACTATCTTTAGCAATATTATTTGAATTTCTAGAATGGATTGAATTTTATGATTCTAAATTAAATTCGCGCTTGATGCAGATAAGTTATTTGATAAGAACATTTACTGTTTTTATGTATCTTGTTTAAATTACTTCACATCGTTGTTGAAATTTTTAAGATATGCGTTTGAGAATCAATAAGTTGACACAAGTGATTTGTAAGAAAGTCAAAGACATTGGAATGTAAGGTAAATTATTTAAGGCGTCGTTTTGTCTTTGCGTTAATAGCAGTTTTATTCAGATGTTTTGTGCGATGTAATCGGCCTAAGGTTTCTTTGTACATAACTGAAGTTTTTGTTGTGCAAACATTTTGTAAACTGCAGTGTACATAAACCTAACGTTATAACGTTAAGAAGGAATTCATATTATTATGTCAAATAAAATTTAACTATATTATTATGTCAAATAAAATTTATCTATGTTACAGAGAACACTTTTATCTGTTTTGTAAGTTAATGAACAACTAATGCACTGTTCTATGTTAACCAGGTGCCAAGTGCAACTAAACAGGTCCCCCTGTTATCATTCACGATATCATTCGCATTAATCTGAATCAGTCTAGAACTTTGCGCTCAAAAGTCTGACTTCCACATTTGCAAGAAAACACCTCGGACACAACCCTCATCCCTTGTACCGGTGCCAAACGATGAACACGGCAACATTTTTCTCAAAATTAAACAATTCAAATTCATTGAGTGTTTTGTATTGTAAAATATAAATGTAGACGCAAAATACATTTTTATGGTGGCTTATGCTGAATAAAGAAAATCAAATAATCTCTTAATAATTAGCCTGATTAAATGCAGCCAAAAACAGTGATCGATATAAGATACCAAAAACAGTAGAATTACTGTTGAAAACAAAAACTGAATTAAAAGAAGTTGTAACATTATATAACATTAGGCTTTAAGCCTATATATTGGCCTACGCTGACGGCCTACAAGCCAATGTAATCACCAGTGGCGTAGCTAACAGGGAAGCAAGAGGAGTCACGGCTCCCCCGGACACATTTTCAAAGAACTGGCGCCTTTTCAACCACTTTGTTCACCTTTGAGATAAAAAGTATTTTTTTTATTTTTCAATCTTAGAAGAATTTTCTGGAGCCATTGCTTTATTTATGCAGTTCCTTTAAAACTGTATCTTCTTCATGTTTCGATTTTAAACACAAAATTAAAAAGCATAATAAATTGATTAAAAATAGTTTGTTATGTGTCACGGCGCCTTTTTAAGTGCTTATTCCCCCTAACTTTAGAACCTGGCTACGCCCCTGGTTACCAGTTAGTTGTGTATGATCTTTGACTCGCATATAAATGGTTGAGATGTGTTGCAAGGCACATCATTCCATTCGCTGTCGTAGTATACTTGAAGCTCTGCGCAGTGTTCACCGCCTTCCCCATCTTCGTAGTTGTTGGGTTCACCAAAAGCCCAATCCTCAAAGACCAGAGACTCACCATTGGCTATCCATCTCCAGTCTCCTTCGACATGTTGGTCTGTGGCACCGATCCAGTAGTAGTAGAGATCTTCTACGAAAAGACACAGAAAAACTACAAATAAGGAAAAACAGTAAGCTCCAATCTCTTTTTCATGTGACCTTCGTACAAAGAGCCTTTGGAGTTCCTCTAGAGCAACAGCAACAACAATAGCTACAGCAATGGCATCGTTGGTCAATCTTGCTGACGACAAAAAGCAGATATATTGCAAGAGAACAAGGTCTACAACGGCGGTAAAGCAACGATAAGATCATTATCGTCAGTACAACTAAGTCACAAAAATGTCGCTCAAGGTCAAAAAAGAACAAACAACGAGAAAACAAAATTTGTCTCTGAATTTGCACTTATTTCCCCCCGTATGGCCACATGTGCACTTATTGTCCCAAGTGTCTGCATGTGCGCTTATTGGACCTACGTGGTCTGGTCACATGTGCACATAGAATAAATAAATTTGATTAATTACGCTGTTGTTCCTGTTGAATCCATCACGTTGCTGACTATGTCTATTTCTATATTTCTATAGTTCCGGTTACTTCATACAGATACCATCACATCTTTCTCTTTCTTTCTATTCTCTATTAACTTTTCTTTTCCACCCCTTTACTGTTCTTTTCTACTTCACTCAATCCACATTCATTTAGGATGCTCTCAACAAGTAATTACTTTTTGAGTATCTCACGGGTCATTTGCAGTTTGGCATCGTTTGTACATAATAATAAATATGTCATAAAATTCTTTTAGGTGCTATGCTGTAATGATCGTTGTGGATATATTTAATAAATAATAAGAAAAATAATAGTAATAATAATAATTATACAGCCAACATTTCTAAAAATTTGCGTGCTCACTCATGAAATTGGCCTGTGGCCCACATGCAGGTAAATCCGGTCCTGGATATAACTAATCTAAAAACAACCAAAACTTTAAATTTCGTTTTGATATATCTCCGAAGGTTAATTTTTTGTATAATAGACACTCTACAAGCTGGAATCCAGCGTTTAATAACAGAGGCTACTCAGCATACTCAATTGTGATTGTGACAAGACCGGAGATTGACTCATTACAAAGACTGACCCTGATGAGCCACTGAACCGACGGAAGAGGCTTATACCATGTTCGGACATACATCTGCTCTAAACGAGATAAACAGACAACATCAGTATGCGGAATGAAACCACCCAGGGCGAGTTTTGAACCCAGACGGTCATGAACTGCTGCTGATACTCAATTCGTCTCGAAATACAACATCATTAATGCAAGGCGCACATATGTGCATAAACAGCAAAATTCTGGCTATTTTTCCTCTTCTCAAAAGGATATCACAATATTAGATTTAATCTTTTACCTGTAGATTAGGTAAAAGAAATGGAAAATTTGAAAATGGGATAGAAAATTGAGACATTTTCTAGACACACTGCTTTGAGACTGCTGTAGCAGTTGGCCTTCGTTTTAGAAATACCTGTATCATCATTGATAATTACCAACATTTACTGTGACGTGTTCAACTAAGAACTGATTTTCCGCAGCCGTTTCTATGGAAACTAGCTCCGCCCCTATGATCTTGCAAGCCATCACTGCTTGAATCCAAGACATTGGTATTTCGTAGAATCGGTAACAATGTCCACTGAAGTACACGTCACCATTATCACATTGTGCTAAGCCTCTTTCGTCAGGTACCTGAAAATGTCAATATTAAAGAAAACATGCAAATTTTCATTATCTATGTTTGTCGATCGCAATTAGCGATGATGTCACTATTGGGTACAATTTTCCAATGATTGTTTCCCGTGCGTTGTACACATGTTTTCTGATAAGAAGCGAGTAACAACACATTCCATTCCGACTTCATATGAGTCCTCCACAAGTCCGTGATGAAATAACGTAACATATTTTCGATTATTTGTCGTTTTAAATACTAAGTGAATGCTATGGCCATCTAGCGGTAATATTTTCCAATTTTCTGTTGTTATTATTACACATGAAAACTTATTGTTAAATGAATCAGCTGTCAGCATATTTCAATGACCTGCTGGACGACAATAACCTTTTCACAGTTTCGTTGTGCACACGCGCAGTTGCTGTAGATCAAAGGTCAAGTGTACTACAGCAACGCGTCTTAATTACAACGTCACGTGACACGTGGGTAAAGCAATCCCGTCTGCCGCATCACTTCAACAACTTCATTTGTTTTACGTGGACTGTTAATTATGCATTTTCTGTGCGTAGATTGATTCACTAGCAGGATCTTGCTTGGGAACAAAAAAGAATGTAAAAGACAAGATTCTAGTTAGCTGTTGAAACTGTTACTATTACAATAGCTCGGGCTGTGAGGCGTTGTCAAGTGTACACAAATCCGTTGTCAGGTACAACGGCCGGTTATACCAGACTTTTAAAATGGTACATTCTGTTACCCTGTCTGGCGGGTGATTACCCTGGTATTTAGGGTAAAAGTGCGGTAATAAGAGTCTCTGTAGTGTGTTATTCACAGCCGGCGATAAAAGCTCTTTGAGCTAATATTAGTTGTTCATCCAATGCCGACTTTAAATAAAGACGTCGCCGCCGCCGCCGCCGCCGCCGCCGCCGCCGCCGACGACGACGACGACGACGACGACGACTACTACTACTACTACTACTACTACTATTATTGTTAAAAATGTTGTAAAAACACTATTTCTTAGATAGCCTAGCCAAAAGCTTACCTGACAGTTGTTATGACACTCGCAAACTGGGTTTGTTATTGGAGCAGGATCATAATGACCTTCCAACGCTTGAACTACCATCAACAGAATCACCAAACGACTAAAAGCAATCATTTCAGAAGGGAAAATTCACAAATTCAACAGTTAGAATACCCGGATGT
This sequence comes from Tubiluchus corallicola, assembly GCA_030141605.1. Lineage (NCBI taxonomy): Eukaryota > Metazoa > Priapulida > Priapulimorpha > Priapulimorphida > Tubiluchidae > Tubiluchus > Tubiluchus corallicola. The sequence continues at coordinate 7,951 of JAQGDQ010000597.1, forward strand.
CTCTGAAATAAAAGTGGGCTTACATTTACATACAACTAAATTTTATAAATAACTAACAAATGCTGAAGTATCTTTAGCCTTAGCCACCATAACAGGTTTATAAGATTTCTTAACTACTGCGACGATCACTTTACAGCTTCAAAAGAATGATTCTGCCTAGTGTTTTAATATTAACCTTTTCGTACCAACTACAAAAAGTTATTGTAGACCTAACATTATAAGCCTAAATTTAAAATACTCACCAGAACTCAACCGTTTTCCTCTACATTTACGAAATTCACTTGTAAAGTGAAATGTACGACTGACTACCTTGCCAACTTTCGCAAAGTTGTTCACCAATTTTCAACACATTTCGAATGATTCGACCAAAGAAGCCAAAAACTACAGGCACAAAAATGAATGAAGTAGTCAAAACGGGTACATTCATACATACAGGTGCTTCAGTGCCCAGGGTAAAATCTGTACAGCATTGATACTTTTGCAATATTCGCTTAACAGCAACCTATTTTTATACAATTTTGCACTCTGCAAAATGGTATCCATGCAATTACTGTTCTATATAGATTGTAATGGAGCAAACCAGCAATTAATCGAATTTTGATAACAAACTGAAATACGGGAAATGTGAAAAGTTTGAATACAACCTGGATTTGAATTAGGAATCTTTTACTTACAAGACAGGCGCCTAGAGACTTCAGCCACTCCAATATAATGTAATCATTGATAATAAGCCTGACGTTAAGATATAATAATTAATTAAGTACCTACAAAGGTTTCAGGCTCAAATTAATCAAAATATGATTGATTAATTAATTAGTTAGAATCACTCTAGTGTGAGCGATGTGAAGGATCTAACACTGGAAATGCTGAATTGGGTGAGTCAGGGATAAATTTTGGACTGCCTTTGTGTGTGGTGTTGTGGTGTGTGTAGTGTTGATGTCATCTGAGTTTAATTGACTAATGAGTGATACAGTGGCCGAGCAGTCCGAGACGTCTGCCTTGTAAGTAGAAGGTTGCCGGTTCAAATCCAGCCTGCACAACTTTTTATATTTCACCTCCTTGAAATTTTATACTAGATTTATAATGCTTATGCTGCATCATTAGTAATAATCTTGACATTAGGAATATATTAATTAATTATGTAAATGATTTGTGATGATTAGAAACAGAAATCTTCAAACGTGAAACACTGAACTGATAGGCGTGCCTTGGATATATTTGGAAGGCAGATAAAACCGCCCAGAGCTGTTTCTTTGTGTCACCCATTTATTTACAGGTCGAGCTTAGTATTGCTTCATTTTGGTTCCAAAACATACACTCTGTGATCATTCAGCTATTCTCATCGCTAACATTTATCTAACATTACCCAAATCAAATGCAAGTGTTATGATATTATCATAATATTACTAGTAATTATTATAGTAATTATTACTTTAGATCTCTACAACTTCAGAAAAGTGAAAAACATTTGCCGCATATTCTTTGAAATAAAAAAGCACGACTCAAAGCATACGGATTGTCTCACATAAATTATGTGACCGTAAATATATTATAGAAACGCAACTGCTCTATATAGAACTTGTGCCACTTAAATTCTTTGTTCACTTCAAAATGAAGTTATAATTCGATTAACTTATTTGACTGAAAAATGCAGCCTGTATAGAGCAAACAGTAATTATGCGTTCACGTTATGTTATTAACAATATTCATTAATTTTCATGATTTTTACCATACTTATTTCATGATTCTTAATAGGTTTTTGCAAGGTTTTCTCTGTAGATTTCTAGAAAGCAAAGTTCTTTATAATATTGAGCTGAGTAGGTGAAAGTGCATTGTACAGTTCTATTCATAGGCACCAGGCCAACCAACCTACAGGTAATGTTATGACCTCCACTTTAAACTAGGAAGCCCATAACATTAACTGCGATTGGTTGAGCAGTGGTTTCCTGTAGAAAGAACGAACACGTGACATCGTCAGTTGTCTTCTGGTTGTCGTGGAATGCACTTCTCTTGTCTGCCTGCCGAGTGTCGTGGATTCCGTAAGGTTTGAAGCATTGTTATTGGGTTTTTTTCTATTGTGTTGTTCTTCTCAGCCGTCCCTTTTGAATTCTAAGTTTTGGTTTTGTTGTTTCTTTTTTTTAAAATTTCTGGAGTGTCCGTTATGCAGCGCTTACCCGCATCACCGATGGCGGACCGTAAGGCTATCTACCGGGTCGAACCCCGGAACAATATCCTCGAAAGACAGTCGTAACACCCAGTCTCTGCATAGCCGTCTACCTCACATTTTCAACTGTGAAAGATTTTTGCGGTCATTAACATACTTTATTAAAATTTTATCTTATACTTTAATAAGTTTTCAATTTATTTTTTGCCAGCTTGTTGACTTCTGAGCTTTGATGCCGTAAGCAGGTGTTTAGTCTGCTTATGTGTTATCCGGCCATGTTATCCTCTTTATTTTTGTTAAAACATGGAAATTAAACTTCTGTGCTTTCTGATGGGTGGAATGTCACTCTGGGAAAAGAATCTTCAACGAAATTTACATACTTATGTAATAATTAAAAAACGAACTCCCAATAAATTAACCTTAATGCCGATTTTATTTACCACCAGTTAATATCATTTACCTGACAGTTTTCAAGTTCCCAAGTTTAATAATAAAAAATAAAAATTAGTTCATAATAAAGACAAAAATTAAATATTTATCAGTAATTCATTTTATATCCAGTCCACCATTTTATGCACATATTTTCAAGCTCGTTTGCACTTTCCCGATGCATTAAAATCGTCGGCTTTATCGCATGTCAGTCCTTCTACGCAACCACCGTATATGTTCCACGGACCTCCACACTTGTCTCCTGGTCCCTATGTGAAAACGAAAATTTATTTCTGTTCTCTAATTTTGTTGATATCTACACCAATGCACATCTACAAAAGTGAGAAGAGATGGCATAGGCGTACCTGAGGAAGTTTCGCAAAGTGAGCAGAAGGAATTTGCCCTTGAAAATTTTCTTACTTGCCCTAGCTTAATTGATTTCCAGATAAGTGCAAAAAACAGGATATATAGGATTATAGACTGACAAGATAAAAAACAAAACATTTATAGGCCTGTGAAAATAATCCAGTCAAAAATAGTCATTAGAGAAACATAAAGATTTCAGTAAATTGTGGCCACACTAATAATACACTTTATTAACAAAATTCAAATTTAACTGTTACACTTTACATTTCAAATTAAGTTACAAATCATAACAAAAATAATCACATAATTCACAGCACTTTGAATGAGTAATCTCACATACAGGCCTATATAAAAAACAAGAAAAAGGGGACCACCCTTTGTGCTACCTGCTGATAGGTGGTCACCGATCAGCGGTGACACTTCCTTTTTATAGGCAAGGTTAACTAAACGCATGGTTAACACATGCGTGAACGAAGCATACGATCTAAATAATATTGTAAGGCCACAAAAGAAGCCAGACTTGGTTTAAAGCGGATTATCCGACAACAATTTCAGTCAAGCTTTAAACCACTAATCTGGGAAGTGTCTTTTGTATCATATCTGTTACATCACGCACTGAAGGGCTAACTTTTTATAAAAGTTTTGTATCGCAAAAAACAAGACGCTCATAACGTTGAACACGATTTGTTCAAAGCAAAACCGGACACAATCTTAAACTGTATGTCAAAACAATCTACTGTCTAAAATATTGAAAGGAAACATACTATGTTTTCCAGAATGCCTGACGTGAAAAAATTATTATCACACAATCGCAATTTCATGTTCCCGTCACTAACTCTTCGCCATTCTTTAGTTAGACGGGCACTAGTACCTGCATTTCGAAAACGCATTGCACAAAAAATACGTGCTGTACCTCTCAATTCAGATGTGTTAGTTTGTTATGAACTACACACGTTTGACAGCTCATGCGGTAAATTTGAAAATTGAGTTTTTATCTTTAAACTTGCATAGTTTTAGTACAACGCACTGAATCTCTTACAGCAGCACTGTACTTCAATTTTCATTTTCGCAAACACGTGCAACACACTCGTGGAATATTTTGCTGTTGAAAATTATGTTAGTTTGTAATGTCATCAACACTTGGGCTCACCCACTGTTACTTAAGTTTTTAGTCTGTTATTGAATTATCAAAAACGCTTTTAATTGTGTTAAAATGTATACTTTTACCGTACTTGAAGACGGGATAATATATGAAAAATTATCCTGTCTTCCTTTGATTATAAAAGTTAGCCACAAAAATGAATAGATAGTGTGTGGACACTTTCATCTGTAACAGTTACTTACGTTTATACACTTGTCACAACACGCGCATGCATCTTTGCCCACACCATATGGGCAGTCTGCTTCTGTGAGTTTAGGTCTGTTAGTTTCCTTGCAGAAAGCTTCACTTCCACCTAGCCAATTCCAGCAAGGACATGAAAGACTGTAAGCCCTGCAAAAAATAACCGAAACTGCCAAAAGTAGGCCTACAGTAACGTAACACTAACAAGCAGACAACGACAAAAAATGATAGAATTAATAAAAAAATCCACAACAAAGAAAAAAGGAAAACACAACTTTTCAGTTTTCCACTGTGGAAAAGGAAAAGCACAAACAATCACTAAAAAATACAAATTCACTAAAACCACAAAGCAGAAATACCACAAGTGAAAGAGCACAATTACAGAAAAAGTAGAGTCCACACTAAGTGAAATCCAGAAGAGAAAAAAACATAAAAAACAACAATCAATACAACACAATAGCAAAAAACACAAATTGTTGCAAAAACATCGCTTGAGATCTTATCCAAAAATCCAGAAAAGTATAGTAGTTAGTGATTAGTATGCCTTCTTTCTTTTCACTTGAAGATAGTGTGGTGTTATTCACATTATGGCCGCTAAATGGAATAGTTAATTTATTTTACATTAACCTCTACAAAGCCAGTGCTAACCTGATAGATAGTTCACAATTAAATGATAACTGAAACGTCCCAATTTTACTTTTTCTTTATTGTGCGATTTATATTCTCTCGTTTTCTTAGTACACGTATTAACTCGACCACATTACCTACAAAACATTGTCTACCATTTTAAAGTTATCATGCGTAAAAATGTCTATGATCGTAAGATGTCAAATTTTAAATTCTGTCAATAATATTTTATCCCACATTTTTGCACACTGGAATGAAATTTTAATGTACTTTTAATATATGTATTAGCTTTTCTCTTTTTAATCAACTTTCTCTTACTCGTAACGCACGTTTCTTAACTCGTAAATTGTGTTTTTTATCTATGTAACTAATTTTACTTTATGTCTTTTGTATATTGTATTTTTGTATACGTATGTATGTCTACGAGCTGAAATAAAAGAAAAAATTAAATTAAATATGTTCTGGTCATGTATCTATTAACTTTAACTAGCCACTTATTACACGTTTTCATAGTTTTCCATTCATTTTGCCAACCATTCCCTAATTAATTGATTTATTCTTTTATTTATTCGTTTATTTAATCAATCGCTTATTGATTAGGTTGTTTATTTGTTTGTCCGCGCACTCACTCAATCATTCTTTTTCGTTCCTTCTTTTATTTAGATATTAGTTTAATAATTTCTCCTTTGTTCAATCGACCAGTTCGTTTCCAGTTTTTCAGTAACCATTCTTTCACTCATTCATTCGCAATATTTATATTAGTCTAATGATGATTAAACTTACTCTGCTACCAAAACTGCCGCAACTACTGCAAGAAGGAAAACGGCCTTCATCTTTCAGTTGAGAAAAACTGGTAAAAGCTTCAGATAAAACGCCTCTCTTCAAGTAGCAGTGTTCCGGAGTCGCCGTGGTGTGGACTTTATAGTGGGCATCTATATTAGACACTGCAAAGTGGCCCCTATATCTGCCCGTGGCACAGTGGCACCCTTAATGCAAAATCCATTATCATTGGGCCTAAATCAGGGCAATGGTCAGGGCACTTTATTTATGACTTTAGTCATAAATTGCATAAATAGCTTATTTAATACTAATTTCAGATTTTATTTATGACTATTTATGACGTGTCAAATTTTGACCAAAAATGCCATCCTGAGCTAAAAGAAATACATATTTTTAATCAGAATCTTGTATTTTGCCTTTCTTCGTTCTTCATTACATTAAAATGTAATAAAAATGTCTACTTTCATCATTCCAAGGCCTGAAGTTTCTCGTATTGTTTTGCATGCAGGCATCCCTCCAGACTGAAATCCGTGATCGTGTTTATAATAATTATAGTATCGGTTTTAATTTGTTTAGGATGACCTATAAAATTACTGCTCATAAAAATCAATCTATTAATTAATTCGTACAGTCACAATTCGTAGCCACAATTAGTACAAGTAAATAATGTATTTTTTTAAATATCGATTTTAAATTTAATGTTGGAAAATACTATTGGCTATTACATCTTTCTAGGGAACCGTCACGTATGTTTTCTAATTAAAATTACATTAAGCAAAATAACTAAACAAGAAAAACAGTTAAATTTTAATGACAATGAAGCAACAAATTCTCCCAAAGATAAAATATGCTCAAATTCTAGCAGACGGCATTATTCTTATTTCTTGAGGATGAGGCAGTAAGGCACGGGAAACGCTTGCGGCAAACTCGAGCTAAAACCTACACCCAAGCCATTGACTTACGCCGCTTAGGGGTAAGCATCGAAGTTCGGTTCGATTCGAATTCGAAAGTCACAAATTCGGTTCGATTCGAATTCGCTTTCTGGTAGAGAATGCTCACCCCTAACGCCGCTAGGATGAGAAAGGCACTGAAATGAACGTGCAAAGAAAAGAATTAGAAGTGTAGATTTCTGTTATTGTGCAGAGCGTAGGTTTGAGGCGGCAGAACTTTAGGACATTAAAATAGGTAAGCTGTCTTTAATTCAAATTTTCGATGGAACGACAACGATTCTGTCGGTGCCTATTTATTTTTTCGCGGTAACGCGCTCATTTACTTTTTATTATTTAGGTTACTTCTAGACGAGTTAATGACAGATAAACGCATCAGTTAGACAGTCTCAGTTACTGTGTTAGTCCACCAAACAGTCACGCGCAAGCTTCTTATGGACTGCCTGTGTGTGTGGGAGAGAGAGAGAGAGAGAGACGGTGGAAACAGTTTTCTGTACTGAATTTTTTGTTCCATTCATCGGGAAATGATTATTTTTCTTTCGTTATTTATGACAAATTTGAAATCTTATTTATGACTATTTATGACTATTTTGCAAGAAAAGTCATAAATAAAGTGCCCTGGCAATGGTTCAAGGCACGATTTTCGATATGTGGGCTTCTAATTGCTGTTAAAATTCGAGTCACATCCTGGTCAGCTGAAGTGCTAGATCTGCAGGTCTACTTTTATCCGCCACTTTCGATTTTTAACGTTTTAACAGAATGCGGACCATTATAACTGTTCAACTTGCATTAGGACAAAGTGATACCTCTATTGCTTCGGTAGTCACCGTTGTCATCATCATCATTGCCGCCATAGTCGTCGGTCGTAGTCGTTGTAGTTGTTACTATCATTTAATAATAGAGAACAAGCATGTTTGTATGTATACAATCATCGTAGTTGTAGTCGTCGTCGCCATCATCACCGTCGTCTTAGTACTGAAACACAATGTACACGTGTACGTGGTCGTCGTACATTTCATTATCTATATTTAGGCCTAACTATAGGCCTGACTACTTAATTTGCTGTCTGGCATCATTTCTCATTTTAATTTCAAAATTAAATTTCCCAGTGATATTTGCATTGATGGGAAGTAATGAGCGTACATTTGGTTTTATTATAGCTGATTGATAACTGATTTGCTTTCATCCAAATGACGCACGTATATTTTCAATTTCTATGTTGATTGGCCAGCCCTTCCCGTTTGATTGGCGACACATCGTAGTAAATTTTAACTAACGTTGTACGTTGGGATAAACAATAAATGATTTGATTTGATTTGATCTCGGATTGAACAGCCATTAACAATGTGCACTACTGACTCGGCTAGAAGAGCCCATTTAGAATGAGAACTGACACTAAAATTAATGAATTACATGTGTTAACAAAATGCCACAGCATATATTCTGTAAGTGCATGAGAAATTTCCTTGTCTAGTGCCTTGACAACTTCTTTTTGCATTATTTAGATGTAAAAATGTTAAATCACATGCATTGGAGAATAAATTCGTCCATAATTAATTCTAGGAAAAACCTCAAACTGATCAATAAGTAACATGTCAACTAAATTCCCTCCAGAGAGAGGGAGACGGGGAGAGAGAGAAAAGCGAAAGAACAAAGGATGGACAAAAATTGCACACTGCGTGAAATCATGTTGCCAACGTAGCGAGCAGCGATGCAAATGCTTGCTCGACTGGATTTTGCTAGTTGATTGATTAGTAGTATGTACCTGTGACATTTAGGCCACAGTTTCAATTAGCAGTATGTACGTGCAAAGTTATACAACACCAAGCTGGGGGTGGGGTGGGATGATCATTGTGTTCAATGTTCTTTCTGAGCAGTTTTATTTGCATTCGCTGGACACCTCTGAACTTGGCGAAGACACCTCTTCCAGTTTATTAGCACATTTCAGTAAACGATAACTAAATTGATCCCAGTCCCACCACAACCACCTGTAATGAGTTGGCTCTGCCACCACAGTGCTTACTAACCTCACTACACCAGACCACATGCCAATTCACATCACATTACATACTAGTAGCATGATTTGTAGTCATGTAGGAGAAGCCACTGTAACAGCTGAAGACGCGCTCTTAACCCCTACCCACAAAACAGAAGTAACCGAGTGCAATTTGATAAAGCCAAAAATAATGATATAAATAACTACATGTTAAGCCGTCTATATTTATCCGCGATCCAAGTGCCATATAGTGCTATACTGTGTGACAATATTAGTTGTCAGCACACTGATCATCTGACAAGTCTGAATGTCTATAGCAGCATCATTAAAACGCTTGATAAAGGTGCAGATCAGTCATTTCCCGAGAAAGGTACACCACGTGTTCATCCAAAACATATCGCCGGCTGGAATGATTTGATAGAGGATAAGTATGAATTATCTAAACATGTTTTTCATCTGTGGGTCAATAATGGAAGACCTAGACATGGCGTCCTAGTTGATGAGATGCGACGCACAAGTACCAATTTTAAGCGACGCACAAGAACAATGTAAACAACAGCACGAACCAATTAGAGCTAGTAAACCTGCTCTCAGTGCAACGGATTCTTTTATATTTTGGAACAATGTTAAAAAACAATGTAACACCAGAGTTCCATTCAATACAAAAATAAATAACGCAACCTGACAACATGAAATTTGTAATATGTGGCATAACTGTTACAAAACATTGCTCAACAGTGCTGACACTCTTCATCGACAGAAAAACTTAGAAGATATTTTAACGAGTACCATTTATACTAATATACCACGTATATCAGCTCACGAGGTCCAAATAAGTATTAAATCCTTATCTATGTGCAATCCTTATCTACGGCCATATCACGTTGAAAACACCGGTTCTCGTCTGATCACCGAAGTTAAGCAACGTAGAGCCTGGTTAGTACTTGGATGGGTGACCGCCTAGGAATACCAGGTGCTGTAGGCTTGCGGGATGCCCACACTGTATCTCGGCACTAGGCGGAGGAGCTGTACAAGCAGCCAACGGCTAGAGGGCGGAGGAGGTCAAGCGACCCAACGGCCATGTGTAGAGGAGTAAACCTTCCAAATCAGGAGTGGAGCCCCGAAGACAGACCAATGCAGCATGCTCACTGACTCTGGCAGCTCCTGCAGCCAACCTGGTGCCAAACGTATCGCTCCGCTTTCCTTTGGACTACACCAGGGAGGAAGAGAGGGGGTTCCTGTTCTCTGGATCTCCATACACCTTGCCCAGGCGTGGTTCAAATTTTTTGATTATAGTTTGAATCACATAAAAATTGCATACAATAAAGGCATCCGCAAGCCATTTCAGCTACAATATGACTGTTCTGCAAAGGGAATGGGTTTTAAATATCGTATTTTGACACTATAATTCGAAAATGTACGTACTCGCTTAAAAACAGGCTGCCAAATAGTTGCAATACTTTAGCACAAAATATATAGAATAGTGACTGCAGGTACAAATCTAAAATTCACCAGTACTGGGTTAAAGTTTTATATATATCAAACAGGCTATTAAGACTTTATTATATTTTTATTACACACTTTTTATTGTATTTACATACTACTGTTTTTAGTACTATTTTCAAACTACTAATGTTTTATTTTTTTATAATGCCTATGCGAACGAAATGTGGAGGGGGGTTATTATATGTGCTGTATATAGAAGTGCGTTTTACTAATTTTTTGCATAATGTTGTCTTTACGTTTTTAACTCCTGTTTTGTACATTGAAGAAATTCTGCAGTAAAGGTTTAAATTCAATTTTGGATTGCGCTTGGAAACAGCCAAACAGTATAAAAATATTAAAAAATAAAATGGTTTCTGTAAAACATGAACGATAAGCCTATACATGTGCAACAGTTAATTTAATTTATTTTATGTAGTTAAGCAGTAGCAGCAGTAGTGAGAACATCGCTTAGTAGTATGGATACGTAAGACCCATTTGCGCAAAATCTTCTAATAGCATATGAATTCTTCCAATACCCGGTAGTTATCTCAATTGGAACCATAACTGTAATGAGTAGTATTGGCGTGTAGGATTCAAACCATATCTCCAATATGTTAGAATTACATATTACATGACATTTTCCCAACCTTGTAAAACTTATCAACAGGTTCGATTCCTCTTAAGATAGCGTTTGTCTACTAGTAATTGTAAAATGGGGTGCAAAAACAAAACATATTGTAATTTGTTGTAATATACCTTTTTGTAGCTGGTTTATTTAATTAGCATTTTTATGGAATGAGGCTAATAAATTATTATTATTATTTGTATCAATAATAAGTATACTATGAGCCACAAACAAAGTATATTGTAATATAACTTTTTGTAGCTGATTTATTTAATTAGCATTTTTATGGAATGAGGCTAATAAATTATTATTATTATTTGTATCAATAATAAGTATGCTATGAGCCGCGAAACGTGCACGTGGTGACGCGGAGCAAGGGAGAGAGCCGGGGCAGCAAACGCCGGGTGTGCTTAAGGCACAAACACAACTTAATCCGGCCTTGTTTAAACTGCTTCATTCCATAACGATTAACGTTGTGTCTTTTGCAGTCGCTTAATGTTATCTTTTGGTACCAGCCTGTAAGTTAACCATAACGATTAGCGTTGTGTCTTTTGCAGTCGCTTAATGTTATCTTTTGGTACCAGCCTGTAAGTTAAAACTATCAAGTTGTATTGTAGTACCATTGTCTCATTACATGTCATGACTGTCACAGTTCATAAAAAACTCAATCAAGCATGAAGCATAACCTCAACTAAGATTGCAACAAAAATGTTTTGTGGATATTGCCAACAATTTGAGTGGGCTAACTACAGATGAATGTGTACCTGCGTCTTATGACAGTTCAAGAGCATGAAAGTGACTGTTAAATAAACATGTTTTGTATGCGAGCTTTGCTGCCTCAAATAAACTGTATTTACCTCAATTTCACATTGCAAATACGTATGCTTCTACACTGTATACAAATGGCTACCGATTTTCCTTATATGTATAGCACATTCAATTAATTTTAAAGTTGAGTTAAAGTTGTATAGCAAAACAAAATGCAGTCATAAAATAAAATAAGTGGATATTTATACCGTTAGTAAAAAATCTTTATATATTGCTAACGTTTAATGCACATTGCACAATAAATAATAATTGACTAAAACAACTTTAGAAAGATTTCCACTTTTCACCCAAGGCTGTTACAATTTACACTTTTACAGATTTGACAAACAAAACAAACCCAAATATATCAACAATTAAGCAAACAGTTAAGAAACAGAACAAACGCCAAGATTAGACAGAAAGACAATATTTTAAAAAAGTCAATGATGCATGCAAATCACACAAAAATATACACCTAACAGCACAACGGGTATAAAATTATTAAAATTAATGACAGATAACAGACTACTTAAATTGGTAGCCATTCGTGTACAGTATAGCATGCAAGACGGCAGCACTCATGTCAGACATAACAGGCCATGGTTACTGGTTAATTTCTAGTTTGTGCCTTAATTGTTAGAGGAGTTTTCAAGTTTCATTAATTAACAGTTTATGAAATTCTTCAAAATTCAAAGTGCAGAATGTGAATTGATTAATTAATTAATTAGGCAAGAGAAAGAATTATGAACCATTAATATGTGTGCACAGAATAAAATAAAAATGATCTATCCAACCATTCCCGACTGATTCTGTTCACTTGTTTTATCGAAGATAAACGATTTTCTTGCCAGGGGGCTCTGGGGTAAAGATGTGGTGGCGTAACAGCGTTTTCGCAGTGGTAATGGACGGAACCCAGAAACGTGGTGGGCACGGTGTCGTGGCTCGCACCCGATGGTGTGCGCATGACAGCGTGGACGGGAGCTGCCACCTATGATGGCGTGTGCACGCTCCATTGTTTCTGGCAATGTGGCTGTTCTTTGGTCTTGCAGATTTCCTGAAACAGTTTTGTCATTGAAAAATTGTCTCCAGGTTGCATTAGCTTTTAAGCCAAGAACAAAATTGAAATCTTACAATCCTCCAATATTAAGACCAATTAATAATTAGTTAAGAAACTACAAACATGAGCCTAGTTCACAATGCTATCTGACTGTACGTTTATGGCACAAAGGACTAGGCATTGAATCAGAATGTCAGATTGCTGAGGATACATGTAGTCTTTTTTAGATAAATACTTGGATGCATTTTTCCAAAGATGCGGACCTTCGAAATCCAAGCGCATAAGAACTTATTACGATTACCTATAGAACTTATTCTACTTAAATATAAAGTACAGAACTCTATTAAATTGTTCAATAGTTAAGTATCAGCAAACACCATCGCAGTTCGAACGAATGAAACAGAGAAATTTTAAAAACCGATTATGTCATCAAGGAAACAATTTGCATAAGTTTATAAGCAAGTAGCACAATTAGCATCAGGTCAAGCCAACACCAAGCAGCTAACAAATTATTTAAATTTTTACACATTTTGACATGCTTATTAATTTGGTTGACAGTATCTCTCTTTTCCAAATACCTTGCGCTGAAGCCAGAAAATCCATGAACGTCTCAACACTCCAGCAACTGCGCAAACACCAAACATACACATCAAAAGTCAAACAAAAAACACCAGTGCTAAGTGTTTTTAAAATGTATTAATAAAGGCCGCAGACCAACCTAAAGATGCATACAAGAGACGGCGCACAGACCCGCCTACATGGTTATACGGGGTCTAAACGAATACAATAAATACACAATGTCATTAAAATTTACAAACCGACCCCAGCGCCTATCATCTACATAATTATAATAGTAATAATTTACAAGCAAAATGCAAAGGGCCCTTAGTATAATACAATGTTAACAGTGTGGCCCGTATTGAAGCAATGCTTACACTTTAAACAACTTCTGGAAACTCTTAAAGAAAGTCGAAGGTCTACTAAAACCGGTCGTTTTCTTGCTTTTTAAAACAAAACAGTCTTCATCATAGTTACAGTACATTTTTCAATCAAAAATATCAAAACAAATTAACATCAACTGATAAAAAATTACAAGAATTAGAAAGAATAATAACTTGCAATGCTAAAATTCAAAAAAAGGAATGAAAGACAAAAATTTTCTGGGGACGCAAACTGTTCGACTTTTCTAAACTAACTAAAACAAATAATCAGAGAGAAGATATCCTTTATTTAAAATAAAAATTTTCAGCATATGCTGTGTTTACCTGTCTTGAGAACAGATTTCTTTATATAATTTTGCCTGCTCAATGTCTACAATAGACGTAATGAGCTCTCGATAATGATGATGATGATAAAAAGGATCATTTCCTAATGTTCAAGTCAGTTAACTTTAATTTGTCCACTATGGCAAAGTGCATAGATGATACGTACTGCTTATATTAAAATTTGAAATAAACACAGTACAGAAATGTACCGCAAGAGCAGCACTGCCACCTACAGGTCATCGTCAACACCTCAATATGTACAGTATTAACTACATAATTTACCATAGACGAGCTGCGGTAATATCTTCTGCCTTTCCTCCCATGCTGCCAACTAGTGGTGGTACTTGTAACTTTGAACAACTTTCAAGATTACATAACTGCCATGACTTGATCAAATATAATTTGCATAGTAACTTTGAGAACATATGAGTCCAAAAATTTGAGTCGCAAAATGTGGCTGAATGCTTACTACTACACAGAACACAAAAAAAGCAAAGGCTGATTACTGAAAGTAAGTTTCACTGGCTTTCTGAACCACTTCAGGTTTTCTGACAAGAAAAAGGCTGCTACCCACAAGGTTTCTTGTTCTCTTGAAACAACAGTCCATTTCAGTCATTCGTAATGCCTTTGCTTAGTAATAAAGGCTAAAAAATTTCAACATCGCTGAGTATACGTACGAGCGAGGGATAATGCTAAATGAACTGTAGGAACAGCATATTCTATGCTAAATGAATGAATGTAACAGCATGTGCAATGTTGAGTTGCAGCAATAGCGTATGTTATGCTAAATGAATGAATGTAACAACATGTGCAATGTTAAATTGCAGCAATAGCGTACGTTATGCTAAATGAATGAATGTAACAACATGTGCAATGTTAAATTGCAGCAATAGCGTACGTTATGCTAAATGAATGAATGTAACAGCATGTGCAATGTTAAGTTGCAGCAATAGCGTATGTTATGCTAAATGAATGAATGTTACAGCACATGCAATGTTAAGTTGCAGCAATAGCGTATGTTATGCTAAATGAATGAATGTAACAGCATGTGCAATGTTGAGTTGCAGCAATAGCGTATGTTATGCTAAATGAATGAATGTAACAACATGTGCAATGTTAAGTTGCAGCAATAGCGTACGTTATGCTAAATGAATGAATGTAACAGCATGTGCAATGTTAAGTTGCAGCAATAGCGTATGTTATGCTAAATGAATGAATGTTACAGCACATGCAATGTTAAGTTGCAGCAATAGCGTATGTTATGCTAAATGAATGAATGTTACAGCACATGCAATGTTAAGTTGCAGCAATAGCGTATGTTATGCTAAATGAATGAATGTTACAGCACATGCAATGTTGAGTTGCAGCAGGTGTTGGTGTGTAACAGCATGTGAATGTTAGTTGCAGCAATAGCTATGTTATGCTAAATGAATGAATGTACACAGTGCAATGTTATGTGGGTTGGTGGTATGTTATGCTAAATGAATGAATGTACAATGAGTTAAGTTGCAGCAATAGCGTATGTTATGCTAAATGAATGAATGTAACAACACATGCAATGTTAAGTTGCAGCAATAGCATATGTTATGCTAAATGAATGAATGTAACAGCACGTGCAATGTTGAGTTGCAGCAGTGTAACTAAACGAGATGCAAAAATAGCACAAATTCTGCTAAATTAGCATAACGTAAGGGCATGTATAATGCTGAAGAGAGCACGTATAACTCTTAAAGAATAACAAAAATGGGCACATGTAATTCTAGAAGTAATATAACATATGTGTAATGCTACACATGTTATAATAGCATGATAGTACTGACACCATTTGCAATGCTACATAAGTTAGAGTGACAGCATGTGTAATGTTAAATGAGTTGTAGATAGTATAAGTATTGTTAAACGAGTAATAGCCAGAGTATATGTAATTCTGAATTATTTGCTAAAAGAGATAGAGAGAGCACATATAATGCTGACCGAGTTGCACCCAGCATGTGCAATGCTAAATGAGTTTTTGTAAAAACATGTGAAATTTAAATGTAATGTAATGCAAAGTGTTTTTTTTAATGAGAGCATTTGGTTGCTTAGAGTAGCCTCTGATCACAGCAAACCACAGTTTCAAAAGAAATCAGCAAGAAGCATACTATAATGTGCAAGAATTAGCACAAATACAACCACAGTAATTAATACATAAATGTTTGCAAGTAAGTAAGATTACTGATAACAGCTGTGCTATAGCATCAAACTATTGGTTTTACAACTTGAAATAACGTCCAACATGGCTATCATGAAAGTAAGAAAAAGCAATTTAGCTAAGATCATAGTACAATCAAATTACCAACTATTGGTTTTACAACTTGAAATAACGTCCGACATGGCTATTATGAAAGTAAGAAAAAGCAATTTACTTCAGATCATAGCACAATCAAATTACCAATCAACTGATCAACTAGCAAACACCGTATTTACTGTAGTAATAGTAGATAGTAAACTAATACGTAGCAACTTCACACTGATTTTTGGATAATCACCATAATATTTACACAGCTTGCTTCTAGCTTCAAGTGAGTGTTACTATCTAGTGCTATGAAAGTAAGGAAAACTCAACATAAGGTGGCAGTAAGTTAAGTGAATTTAAGTGCAGGTTATTATGTGTAGGGTTAATAAAGCCACGCTTGCTGACATTCGCCTGCAGTTTTATTTGGTGACCCCCGTGCTGAACAGCGGAAATGTTGTACCGAACTGACTGTTGATCGGAGTCTTCGGGGACGGGCACACGTAGAGGAAGTCGTCCGACTGCAAGTGCCGATTTAACGTCGGTTCGGACGTGCTGCGATGGATCTTGGGCAGGGAGCGAGCGAGGGATTCTATCGATGCCAAAATCTGCAAGATATAAAAAGAAAATCCTGACTCCACTATGCTGAGCATGTGCAATGTATAACTGAGCACAAACACAGCAGTGGTAATGTGTACCATATGCAATTGGAAATAAAAAGCAATTTGTACTAACATTATGTCTAACTATTAAGTGAATGAAAACTGTTGTTGAAAAACACAAAAAACTGTAAAAATTTAAACTTGTTTTACCTTAATATCTCTCTTTGCTATTACACTTAGAGGTGTAATAGCCATCCATTTTTACTTTTCGATATTTTTTTCTAACTGTAATTTAAAAATAACACTCCTTTCCAATCACACACATAATTAAGCAAACTATGGCACGTCACTAAGCTGTTTTGCTTATCAAAATTTGACACAATGTTAGCAATGCAACACGAGTTATAATAGCATGATGTGACAACATCAAATGTTTGATTTTCATAGAGGCATATCAGCATAGCTTCAGCAAAGCGACAGTTGCTGATCGCAGTAACAGGTTCATCAAGGTTTAACAAAAATTGTTTCAAAAATGTTAATCAAAAACACAAGAACACTCTTGATTGTGACAAAATCAGTTTGAAAAACTAACCTGAGGAAAAAGAGGTCTCTCTTCTCTGTTAAACTTAACACAATCCTCAACTAAGCGTCCGAAAGCTTTTGGCATGTCTGAACGCGTATTTGTCAGCTGCGGCCGCAAGTAACCCCGCCCAACCATGAACAAGATCTAAAACGAAACAACACAGTGGTCACTATGGGTCAAAAGTACAAGGAAAGACACCTACATCAGCGGACATGCTAATTTAGACTACAAAATTCATTTGAACAATCTTTTTATAACTGTATTCCAGCTAAATAAGTGTCAGGTGATTTTTCACATTTTGCAAATAGATAAGCATTCTGTGATATAACATAACTTATTACTCATAATATATATAGCACATTACTCAAACATAATAATACTGATACTAAAGTTTGTACATTAATGCAGCAGAGAAGATACTGGATGTGAGAGTAAGGCATCAAATATAGGACCGTGCACAGTTAGTATTTTGAAAGATAGGTGTCCATTGTTAACTAATAGCTACTAACATTGCCATCGAGGACCAATGATTTCGAATCACAAGCCAGCTCAGTCAGGAAAAGGATAACTGATCCAGCTTTTGAGCAGATTTGAATTTGGGATTGGTGTAACGGAAGATCAAACGAAAATTAATTTATAATAAATTCTAAATTCATTCTAACTTTTTTTACTACACAGAGTATAAGACAGCATCAAAAGTTTAAAAATTTCCCAGCTTTTGGCAGAGTAGAAAATAGTAGACGTTTTTGTATGGAAAATGATAAAAAATTTCTGGCAACATGATCTGATACAAATCAAAATCAGAATCCAAGGTAAGGACAACTACAAATTGACGACGAAACTCTTATTTGCTGGTGTCAGTTTCTTTGCTGCTGAGTAAACTATAACATTCCAATTCACTAAGTTGTTAATGAATTCACCTGATCTTTATTGTTTATATGAGTGTACGGTAGCCCGCCAGTGATGAGTTCAAACAACACAATACCAAATGCATAGACGTCAGACTGGAATGTATACGGACTCGGTTCCTGCATTCGAATTACTTCCGGTGCCTGCAAACATAAACATGAGCAACAACAAATATTATTGTGAAAGGCTTCCCAACTGAAAAGTTACTAGCAGCCAAGCATGCTCAATATATTTAAAGAGACAGTGAGATTTTAGCAACAACACTTGATTGTACTCTCGGTAACTTGTGAAACCATCAAGCAGCAACAAACACTTTGCTGATAAAACATTTGTGGATTTTTTGCTTATGAGAAACCTGTGTGAGGCAACAACAGCACGACAAGGTAGTGTGCATAAGAGGCACCACATTACTTCAATGCCACCATATCGCCAATGATTTTACTGCCACGTTTGTGATGCAAACTTTCTGGATTTTCTGAAAAAAACTTGAAAATGGCATTGGTAATGCAATCGATTTGCAATGGCAGCTGACTAAATTGATTAGTTGGTCTCACCACTAATAAAAACAGCAGATAATGACAGAAGAAAATAGTGTTGGCCTAATGATCAAAGTCAAACTCACCATCCACAATATGGAGCCAGTTGGCTGCAAATATGAGTGATCCGAGTCGCTCCACCTGTTTTTGACTGTCGCCAGGCCAAAGTCTCCGATTTTCACCGTCATGTCGTCGTGTAAGAAGATGTTGTTTGATTTCATGTCCCTGTGTATGATTTGCTTTGCATGCAGATAGCTAATAACAAGAAAAGAACAAAGTGATAAAGCAACAATTTATTAATACTCCAAATAATGGGAGTGAAGGCACGTGCTTGTCTTCAAAGTTAAATAACACCTAACTCGATAGGCAAATGGATGGTGGGACATCGGAAAAACTGATTCCATGCATGTCGAAAACAGCTATTTCCTTCACAAATGTGCTGGATTTTGGCGCATATAAGTTCAGACAAACTTCTATGTATTGTAATACAAAGGTAGCTTGCTAAAATTAAAACTCCGTCAAGGCTTATTCGCATTTCTTCCTTGCAATCAAGGTAAAGTTTGGTTTCAAAACTGCTATTCCCACCGGTTTGCTCAATCACAGTCAGCAACTTACTAAACTAACACTTTAATATCGTACGCAAATGTCACACTTTTCATTTTAAAAAGCACATTAATGTTCATTTTGGGAAGACGTCTCTCAGAAGCATTCCAGTGTTTAATGGCCTAGAAGATGTTGCAGGTTCTGATGTTTTTTACACAAATTGTCCGAGACAAGATCAGGGACAGTTCAAGGTTTGGCAGTAAAAATATGAATGTTTCAAAAAGCTAGAATCTGTAACAACTACTTTGTTGGTGATAAGAAATGTCTGTTAATATTCTCCTTAAAGCGAGATGTAGTTAAAAAGAAATAATTTTTCTCAAACAGTTCCACGGGTTAACTAGATCTATATGTACAAAAACTACAAAAACGCAGAGAAAAGAGCTAAGAAAGATATACATGAACATAAAACAAGACAGGCAAACAACTTCCATGCTCCCAAGTGTAAAACAAATGTTTTGTGTGTAATGCTTTTTAACTAGGTTGCATTTTACTTTTTTTATTGGTCAACTAACAAAAAATATAACTTTTTCCAACATAAAAAGGTGAATAAGTCAGTAGACATCAACACCTCCATGTCAGAAGAATATCTACCGTATATGAACAAGACGAATTTTTGGGAGGCGATTTTAAGGTGAAATTTTTGGGGTCGACTTATGCTTACGATATGTTTTTGCGAGATGTTGCTAAATAGGCGTCTACAATACGAATATGCAAAGAAATAATCCTTCATTATACGCTGGACTGAATGAACACTCATACTGTGATACTTCGCATCAGAGAATGTTCGCATCTTGACATTACTTCACAAAATTAACAAATATTACTGTAATTTATTTTAATGTATGTGAAATTAAGTTAAAATTTATATATTACCGGTAAATAAACTAGCGACGGATCACTCGATCCGAATCTGGAAACCGCCAAAGCTGTGCAGGTACTGCCGCCTGTCGGCTTCCGTGGGGAAGTTTTACACTGGCCTTGTATATGCGTGTTTTATTGGCAAAATATCGATTACCAATTAATATTACTCGGCAATTGTTGACATCATTTACTCTGGAAGATCTTAATATTTTATGGTGGACTTGTACTCAGGTAATATATAAAATGATGCAATTTTTGGTCTTAAAATGCACATCGACTTGTACGCAAGTTCAACTTGTACACACGTGTATACGGTAAGTCACGTAGATATCACAAGAACTTCTATACCTTTTAGCTTACTACAAGTAACTGCTTGTAGAAAGCTGAGAAGAGGTTTTGTCGATGGCGCAATGACCTAATTCTTTTTTAATAAAATTTGTAAATAAATAAATATAGTAAATATATTACCAGAGCACCTCCATAAAAGCAGCGACAAGAGAAAGTTACCAAGTAACAGACCGACAAGGAACTGAAGCCAGCCACAAAACTCACTTCTAATTAGACCAGACCAAATTAACAGTCAAGCAACGTGTAAAATATAATTACTTACTCCATGCCCTGAGCGGTTTGTCGAGATATCTCAATCAGCTGCAGCATCTCAAACTTCGTCTCGTTGACGTGTATGTGCTTGTACAAGCTGGAACCTTCGCACCACTGAGTTACGATTGCTAGCCGAGGCTTCGACACACAACCCATAAATAACAATATATTCACGTGCCGCGTTTTCCTGGAACAGATTTAGATTCGCAGAGTTCACCTTTTGCGTTTAAAAGTTTTCTAAACGCTTTCAATTTTTCTCCGTCAATTGACAGGACTGGCTACTAATTAATACATCCAGGTTAATTTCAATATGTAATGGAAGAACGATAGTAACAAAGAAATACTAAAAAAACAGATACAATAATGGTTGGAAAACATTAGTTTTTTCACCATTCAGCTGGTTATAGTTCCTTAATGCCATTAGTGTCTTCAATGTAGTAATAAAAAAGAAAATCAATTAAATATTTGATACAGTTTAAACTCAAATTAAATCCTCACTATAATATAAGTTTTTACAACCTAAAATCCTACTCTCATTACAAATATTCAATTTATTTTATTATAAACTTACTGCAAAACTTGTTTCTTTTGATTTTTTATCACTTCGTTGTTAGCAGTATTAAATTTAAACAACCGCTATTTTTCATTGCATGAGACGAATGAATTTATGAGTACAGTCACTAGGTCACCAAAGACTGGTAAGCAAACATCGGTAACCAAATACACTTTCTGTGCCTTGTACGTCATTCTTGCTCACTCGCTCCAAAGACGCGGAACATGGCAATATTTACGGTGAAGCACGCATTCAAAATTCGCAAAGAAAAGGTGAGTTATGTAACTTATGTCTCTTTTGTTTAATAATAACTATGAATTTTTAAAGTAATCATAATATTGTGAAAAAAAGCAGTGCCTGTTGGGGTTATATAGACCTGTAATACAGGAAACTAACAAAACAGGAGTTTATTAACTCACATCTAATAACATAACTTTAGCTTTCAGGCCTTGTTTTAAATTGTTTTAAATTTGCTTTAGTGGTGGCATACATTCAGTTTTAGTGGACTCAACTTTGATTACCATCATTACTAATAAGACTCTTGTTTTGCATTCATTTAATAGATGGCATACATGTAGCTAAAATCGCATGTATGATTTGCGTTGAATTATATCATGGCAAAAAATGTCACCATGCCTTCCATTCTAGTGAGAAAGCAGCTGAGAATTTTACACATGCGAAAAACCATCCTAGGGTCTTGATAGACATGGTATGGTTAAACTGTGGTACATATATTTAGTGGCTATGCAAAAATTTAAAGTAGACTCAGCTGTTAACATGACACACGTTCCACTCAAGGTGATTCAATTAAAGTTCCAACTGCCAAAATCACTAAGAAAAAAGTGCACAGCAAGAGTCATCTCACCCTCTCAAAAATTCTGCTATTGTGTAGACTTACTTTAAAACAGCGACTTCGTTTTTGAAAGACTGCAGTTGTGCGGGTGTAGGATCAGTAAAGTTGAGTTTCTTAACAGCGACCGGACCGTGCCAGTGTGCTTTATATACAGTCCCAAATGAACCTGAGCCAATCCGATGACCAATGAGGATCTCATCGACAGGAATCTCCCAGTCTTCTATACTTTCCCGAGGATGGGCTCGCTATAACGCAAAAATATATGTATGACACCTCAGGCGACCAATCAAACAGGATTTAGATTCAATAATTAAGGAAAGAGTGGTTACTGGTTACAAAAAGTTTTGATTTTGTAAATAACCTTGCAATTTAAATAAATTTAAAGAGGTAATTTTAGGTTAAACCTTGGATATGCATTTCGACCATTAATTGCCTTAAGCTTTTGTGAATGATGAGGTAAACATTAAACAAAATGGGCTGCTCATACATCTGGTAGTATCACTACATAGTTCAATAAAAAAGAACAAAATGTCTTAACAAAAACATGTCTAGATATTGATTTTGCAGCATATGTAAATGAACATACATCAAAAAAGTACAGTAGGACCGTTACTTAAAGATTGTCAAAAGAAACAAAAAAGAGACGAAAAGATCCCAGGTGACATTCACGATTTAAATTCCATTTTAATGAACGCACAGCATTATTTTAGCACAAGAGTATTGATGCACTTGAATGTAAAAAAAGTACTGAAATTTCACCTTGGTGCTTTAATTATGATCTATTTGATATCAAATCATAATATCGCACAAACGAATTACTAATAAACAGCTAAATTAATCACAAACCTTTGTGGAAACGAGGATACTTTAGTTTGAATGTAAAAAGAGAAGGGCACTCACCACTTTTTTACTACTCTCATCTGCAGACCGCGCCCGAGGTCGCCATGTCTTCAGCGTGTTCGTCGGAGATGCCTGCGTACTGTGAGCCTTGGTGGGCGACCCGCTGGGACTCATGTGGAACGATGGCACGAGTGGCTGGGCCTGAGCTGTGAATGAAATGCCACCTGGTGAGAAAATGTGCAAAACAAGTGAACGTTAGTGCCAAGCCATGCTGTGATGCAACAACAACGATGACAACGACACAGTGAGACGACAGTAAATGCTACTATTAACAATATCAATGCAAAAATAACTAACACAGTCTTATGATCTAAGCACTTACTGTCATACTCATTTCACATAAATATTAAGGGCATGTGTACAGTTCCTTGCAGTACACCTGAATTCAGTGGCAGCTCGTGTATAGGTACTGTAGAACTGCAGTACTCCCTATTTTTGCTCAATATTATCAATAATTTTCACTATAATAAGTCTTTTTCTTTAGTTCTTTCTGTATACTTGTACGGAACCAGAGCACGTGAGGGTAGTACTGTTTAATTCACAGCCCAGCAAAGTGCACTCCAGCAATTGGCTGTTGTGCTCATGCGGCCCAAGTAAAGAAAGTACTGTCGCTCACACAGCTTGTTTTGTCAGTTGCCACGCGCTTATCGTGAATGGATCAAACTTGAATTGCAACAATTTAGGCTATTAGTGAGCAAAAAAATTTTTGTTTAAGGTTTTACCAAGTTTATGTATAAACTTTTGCATGTTTGTTTGTCTAAAATTACAATTATAACATTAAGATTACATGTTTGTTTCGTATTACACAGTGTTAAAACAAAGGCTAAAATTTTCTAAAGCAGCACCCCACTAATTTCAGCTTCGAGCCGCCACTGCATGAATTTATAATTCATTATAATTAGCTCGGCCCAAAAACTTTAGCCACTTGAAATTCAAACAGATATGACATTTTTCAAGGGAAAAATCGACACTAAAATTAAAATTTGTCAGAGTGAAAGCAACATTTGTTGTTACTTTCAAGGCTACAAAATCATTTATTTGTCGATAATTATTTCTTAGCTGATTATATGGTATAAAAAATTACAGATTTATTAAATTGCCTTGTCAGACTTGACGTAGTATGGTGTAGAGATGATTTTCAAGAATTCTTCTTTGGAAACCTGCAGAGAATGAAAGAGCTTGACCAGCACGGAGTGGAGTTATCAGAATGGAGTTTCAAATCACCTGATACACAGACTGTGTTATCAATTCAACCTGAATTATAATGAACTAAAATCTAAAAGGTGTACCGCAGGGAACAGTACCTAGACTCGTTATATGCATAAGAGAAGACTGTTGCATATTTGTATGGGCTTACCAGGGTGATCTTGAGGAACAGTCCATACAAAGTACCTTACTAAATTATTGAACACAAATACATAACAAAAGGAAAAGAAGCTAAAATTAAGGTTTTTGGTACAACTATTCAATGTGGGTGTCTCATTAACAATGACAGGGCAAATCATGTGAATGCTGTACAGCTTGAACAACATGCCTGGCTACTTAAACATGCAACATGGAGGATTTATGAAGTAACCTTCTCCTAAATTCCCCAAAGCTTGCATTTAATAAAACTATAGCATGAGCAGTAAGAATATAGATAGAAGTTCAAAGCAGATCTTAAAAAAGAAAGTTGCACACAAAAAAGAAAAAAATGCTTTTAAAATGTTTATTTTTTATCTTCGTGTAATTTTTTTTATTTTTTTAGATAGTACTAAGTTTAGCAAAATAAAGCAAGAAAATTAAACGAAAAATAAAAATAACGACAAGCAAAATGTGCCTAGAAATGAGTTTAGAAAGAGACCCCCACCCAATAAGAGGAATTACAAAACCAGAAAAAAATACAAGATAAAGAAAAAGTTTACAGATTGGGTTTTAAAGCAAAGCAGACATGTCAGAAATACAGTGCAACAATTAGCATCTACCCGCAAAGAAAGTAGGGAGACCAGATAGGATCAGAATTTAAAAACACAAATACACTGGCTCGGCAAGCTAGTTTCATGGCGGGCAATTTTGATATAGCCTTAGATATGGCTACAAGTCACACTCTTCGCAAAAGAAAAAATCCCAGAAAGGGCCATGAAACCTAAAAATTTCAGCCTCTTTCTGTAGCAGTACTTTTTGCAGCCAAGTATGAGATAGAGACAAAACTGGCAAACAATGTAACTAATTGCATATATATATATATGCCAAATACGGTATCCCTGTCAGGCATCCCTACAAAGAGAAAGAGAGAAAGAAAGAGTGGTTAAGTACCTCGTGTGTATTGTGAGCACTGGCTCCCATATCCACTGTCAGTCTCCTTGGCAAAGACATCTGCTCCGAAAAAAACAAAAGAACATGCACACCAACAGTTACACACGACATCCAGTAGGAGGAGCCAGGTATGCATAATGCTGCAGATAGCCACCGTGTGTTAATTGCATAAGAATGCAGTGTGTATAGTTACTCGAGTTTCCACCAGGGTGAGAGCGGAAAAAGACCGGCCAATGTACGAAGATGCAATACAATGGATATGGCACAAATCTAGTAACTTCTGAATTCAAAGAAACATGCGTGAAACATGAGTTCTGCTTCCAGTGAAGGTGTAAAATTTTTTTAGACTTTCGAATACAGTATTGCCTTCATGTGCTGATTAGATTATTAGCAGTATTACATACACTGCCATCATCATTGACTCACTCTTGGGAAAAATTTCTAAAAAACTAATCCCATATCTCCTTCATGTGAAAATTTCACTCATGAAATCACAGTTTACGAAAAAAGATTTCCTCTCTTGTGCTGGCATTAGTAATTAAGAAAGACTTGTCTTAGCCTTGAATGGATTTACATAAGTCCTACTTTAGAGAGGTAAAGCAGCAAGATCGGTACCGTGAATGAAATCATCCTAAGCAAGTATTGAACCCAGGCACCCAAGGGCCATTCACACGAAGTTTCTTATATAGATGAAGCACCACCAAATAAAAGCTTATTTATAAGTGATCAAAAATCTAAAAACTTGATTTACTCTGCAAAGCAAGAACTGGGAACTGTTATAAAATATTATTATTTCTGTTTTACCTACAAAAAAGTACAAAGTAATAGTTCGGGCTACTTCTGCTATTTTGCAATGCTAGCTGAAATTATGGCAAATAGCGATATTTGCTCAAAGCACCTAACAAAAGGCCAGAGTGGGGTAAGCATAGCAAAATTTGCAAACTCCAGAACACAGGTGGAACCAGGTGACAATTTGAGTTGTGTGGCAGGGGTGTTGTCTCTGAGTGGGAACTCGTATAACTTGAACATCGCATTAAAATTCTGTTTACAAAGCAGAAGAAGTCGTCAGAACAATTGGGTAATAACACAATTTACGAAATTTCAATCTACCAGTGTGAATCAACATTCAATTTCACAGTAAATTTTTATTATCATCATTTTATGATTATTATTCATGCAAATTATACAGTGACAGTCACAATCAAAGTGGAAAAATTCCCAAAAATCAAGCTTTCAATGCAGCTGTACATGGTTTGACGAGCTCATGTGAAAAGCACGACAGGCAAAAAAGCTCCATCTCGTGTGCAGATTGGCAACCGAAATGCAAACTGCTTTGTGAACAGAAAAATACAGCACTAAATAATAACAACGCCAAAGCTTTCAGCGATACAGGTGGCTCCAAAAATGTTGACATTCAGAGCAGAAAGACTATTAAACGAACGGACTTTTCTCGAATAAAAACTCTTAAAATGTAAGCATTTCCGAGCATCCTGTATCGACCATATTGGTAGACGAGCTGTGCATTGGGAGAAGGGAGAAGAGTATCATTATGTTCTGCAAACATAAGGGAGGAATAGAGCCATTACCAAAAATGTTTTGCAAACATAAAACCACGTGTGCACCACTAAGCAGCACCAACATTGAACTTCCACCACGATAAGCCTGTTTATTAGCAATGACTAAAAACTAAAGCAAAATTAAATCGTGAACCTGGCTAGTAACTAGCATAACACGAAGCGTCGCCAAACAGGACAAAAGAGAATAACAGAAGAATGAATAACAGCGCAGTGAAGAATTTTAATAAACCAAGCCTGCATTAAGAACGGTTGTTTGCTTTAATTATACACAGCATAATGAACAAGCTTAAACAGGTTGCAAAACAAAAAACAAAAACGTCTGTGTAACTCATCAAATGTGGATGCACAAGCGACAATAAAGCAAACGATTTGCCAAATTAAATAACGTAAGATCAAGCAGCTGAATTACTTACCTGCATCTTTGTAGTGTTGCCTACTCAAGGTGGCAGCAAATTCCTGAAAATGGAAAGACAGATTTAATGCCAAGTCCTTCCAAATCAAAAGCATTCGAAGATATAACGCAAATGACAGCAATGAAGTGTGACATTTCGATTTCTAACTAGTGTAGATAACTCTGGTGCCATCCAACAGTAGCTAAAGCAGTTAAATTCTAATTCTGAACAACGACCTAGTTAAAAATTAAGCAGTGCAAGTGCATTTTTGTAAAGTATGTAAAAAAATTGGAACAAATGTGCATAACACTGATTTGTAAGGTTTTGGTATCCTACACCCAGAAAGAATTGTAATTGCTAAAAAAATCTGAAAACTTCTAGTTTCATAATTAAACCATAGCACTCTAAATTTATGTGAATGAACAAAAATATAAATAAAACATCCACATTATTCTCTTATTACTCATTAGTTTCCAATCCGGTAACAGAGTTACGAAATAACTAAAGAACATTCTTTCAACATTCACATTACTAACCGCTAACCTGAATTGACCATATCCGTCAATGTAACAACTAGCCGCTAAGCTGAAATGACCATATCCGTCAATGTAACAACTAGCCGCTAAGATGAAATGACCATATCCGTCAATGTAACAAATAGCCGCTAAGCTGAATTTGCCATATCCGTCAATGTAACAACTAGCCGCTAAGCTGAATTGACCATATCCGTCAATGTAACAACTACTTACTTCTAAATTTGCATCCTGGTTGACTAGATTTATACAAACGTTTGGTGCCGAGGTGCTTCGTTCCCGGTGCGCCAGCGGTGTCGGGTGCGTTGGCCTCGGCGGCATCTGTTGCGGGGCACTTCGTACAGGTAACTTGCGAATAGGTGGAGGTGATGCAGTCCTACCCAAGGGGGACGCAATGGAAGTAATGTTGATTGCCGTGTCAGATGTACGATTATAGGCTAAGATGCTGAAAAGAGAAAATGCTATAATACCTATCCGAACTATACTCGTACTACAAAACGATAATCGTACGATAATCTTCATTAAAACTTAATCTTGCATTTTCAACTTGCTAAGAGCTCTGCTTTATTAATAAAATTAACTTGGCATAATTTTCAGACATACACAGCCGAAAATTTTAACAGTGATACATTAGCGAAACATACAAGTAAGCAGAATTTCTTATTTTTAATACGTTATAAGACACTTCTGTTAATTGAGGATCTCATCTTGAAAAATCAAGCCAATAATGAACCTATGTTCCTGTCGTGCCACATGCATTAAATTATTACTACTCTTGAGATTGTAAAAAAAATGCTAAACAAAAGCGTGATTAAATAACAAAGCAGAAACAACAGAATCGTTTATGCAGAATACAGAACGGCACTTTCCTTCCTAGCAACACTATTATTACTTGAACTGAAATAAGTATTTTTTATTACCCCAAAAATTTCTGTGAAATGCAAAACTGTAATATTGCACAAAAAACGCAGTGCATTTATCTGCGAATTCTGTTACACTTGCATTCTGGAACGCTGAAGTCATAAATATATATGAAAATCTTTTAGAATCTGTAATCTCCTTCATTTTTTGCTACTATTGTTACACATTCTTAGTGTAAAAAAGTGACAATACTTCTTTATGCTTCTTATTCAAACTTCTTTATCTGCAGAATATTTTCATGCTTGCAAACAAAGAGCCATCGTGAACCGATTTCGGCATTAACTGTGACTTGGAAAAACTTCTTCACCTGATATCGGATACGAAATGAACTCGATGATCGATTATAATCAGTCTTTAGGCATGAAAAATGAGTAATTCCGCAATATTTAACAAATAACACTACTAGTGAAAAAGATTTGTTATCTTTATCATTGCTGTTTTAATTACAATGTTGGCAGATAAAGTAAAAAGAGGAAAGTGAAGAGTAAGTTTTAAATGTGTTTATTTTATTATTTTGTAGTTTACAAAATAGACCAACAAAACTGTTGTCATTATTTGCATGTATGCACGTACTTAGCACTTATTTTTGTGTACAAACACCACCTTTTTGCTTAAGAGGAAATCTTCACAATAGCAGCGTTGCCAGGGTGATGCGCAAAGGAAGCGCCATATTGCTTGATTTCACTGCAGTGACGACTATGTAAGACTAAAGCTTGAAACGGAAGTTCGGATGCCTTCAACTTTAGTTCACCCTGTATCTTTATAGGAGTTAAACAACAGAAGCAAATTGACACTTTTCAAAGATGTCTCTAAAGAAAATTATTTGGTATTAAATAGCCAGACAAAATATTCACTGACAATCTGTATGACGTGGTGAAAGTGAACCTTTGGAGTAAATAAATCAAAACAAGAAGAAGTGTATTGGGTTGTGCATGTACTAAGACTATCCCAGTAATCTCCTCTTCCTGCAGTATTATGCTGAACTCTTGAAACGACAGAAAAGCTAAGAGGAAGTCATCTACTGATGTACATATACATACACTGCAAAAGGATTTAGCAAATACAATTCTAGATTTTAACGAGATGCATCGTGGGCAGTAGCAGCAGCTAGGAGTGCCCAGCATCAACACGTGGAGTGTGCCGTGTTTTAGAACATATAAGCATGCAAACGACAACTATGGTTATCACGCGACTTTTGGGGTTTTCAAAAAAACAAGTGCAAGTGGCACTGGTATTGCAGCCGATTGGCATCAGCAGCTGAAAGAATAATCAATGATCAAAAATAAATGCCCAAATCAATTATAATCGATTAAACGATGCCCACGACACATCTTCCAATCAAAAGATTAAAATCTAGCAAAGTTTAGTAGAAAGACTTCAAAAAATGCATAAGAACTGAGCAATAATGCAAAATGCAAGACTGAGACAAGTAAAAAATCAAGGTGACAACTAAGAAGGCAACTGTCTAAAGACTGAATAGCTGAGTTCGATCCAGTTATAATAACATCATGCCAATGAAGTATATTACATATTCGTTAATGCATTCTGTATTGTTAATAAATATGACCAACTCAAATACATACTGCTTATATATAACTACTTACTGCCGCACATAGTTATCGACGTTCACTTGTTGACACAGTGGTGGCACTTGTGTAGCACAGCGCTGGTGGAACTTGTAGCAACACGTTTGACACCGAAAGCCGTGAAACAGCAGCTTTCGACAGCAGTCGCAGAAAGCCAATGTGAAAAACGTCTTGCGAACCTGGAAAACAACAAAACGATTAAGAGTTATTAGTTATCTACTACAAAGGACAATGGTTATGCTAGGTGTAGGGACAGAACTGACAACGACAAATAGTTACAATAACACAGGTTACGTCTATGTGCTTCGCAACCAAAGTAAAGCCACACCAAAGCTTGTCAGTAAATAGCTTGTTCTGGGCACTTTCATTTGACATTCTGATTCTGGCGTACAGACAGAGGACGTACAAGCATAGCTAGGACACCCCTGTCGATTCAATGTCTTATCTTAGAGGGTGCATTGTGCAGTATTGCATTTAAAAAACCACAATAATTTCATGATGATGATAATGGCAATAGCAAAACAGACATAAAACATTGCCATTTTCTTCACAAGTTGCCTGAAAAGAAGTTCAAGTTATTGAAGCATTACTTACGAAATTGTGCGAGATGCTGGTGCTAACTGGAACAAAAACCTCCAGAATTTCCACTTGGATCTCTTCTCCTTCTAGGGTCGTGATTTCGTCATCCCAAGAAACCCGTTGACTGAAAAAAAGAGTCACTGACAACTGACATCAAACAGTTCACAGCACATTTACAAAATAACTGAAAAAATTATTTGGGATTTACTTTCTCTAAAACTTCCTACAGATTTGCTGAAAACTATTACTAGTATCCACCCACCTGATTACTGCCCTACCAGCAAGAAACAAATTTGTGAGTAATGCAAATGTAAAAAAACACTATGTAGTTGGTATCAAAGATACAGATTAAATGTGGATACACAAAAATTAAAATCAATACAATTTTTTTCAAGAGAAAATCACAGATCTCAAGTTGAGCACTAGATACAATGTTTACCAAGACAAATGTTTTCCTTTATAAGAAAAATATCTGCTGCTAAACTATTGATGCTCTTCTGTGATTTGAGTCATCACTTGCAAGCAGCCAGGTTATTTGTTATTATGTGCACAGGCTTACATGAAAAGAACATATACCATATACTCTTATACCATAAGATACTAGAATGGTACACAAAGTAACAACTTAAACAAACTTTTTGCTTGAAAGTGAATTATCTCATGTGTTGATAGATAAAATTTAATTCTAGTGGTCCATATTTTGTATTTTTATAAAATTATTTGTCAAAAGGAAATCATTTTGCTCACTGAGTGCTGCGTTTGTAAACGCCACACGTCTCGGACGACAGATGGCGCAGTGTCATCGCTTTTGACAATGCTTCTTTCACAGTCACGCCCGGTCGGACTTGTACCTGAAAGCAAAGATATTCATTTAATCCTGTACCAACCTAGTATTACAACAATACTATTAACAATAACAACAATAGTAACACACACCAAAAAAACACGAAACAGTGATATAGTAACAAAATATTTGGGAAGAAATTTTTTAATGATACAGTAAATGTCTATAGTGGAATAGGACAGTTAAGAACACCAGGGACCAGGTCAACAAACATCGTTATGAATAGTTTAGTGAATGTAATAATGACGTCGCTATATTGATGGCTTTGAGAAAAAACCGGCCCCAGATTCCACATGGCAGTTGCTATGAACCCCAACATCTTAGTGTGGTCATATGCTTTGGAGTTGGACTGCTGTGATTACCTGTCTTGAAGGCAGATTTTTTATTTTTTTGCATTAGAATGTCTGCAGTTAGATTTAATGGGGATTTGATGATAACGATAAGAAGCGAGTAACAACAAATTTCATTCCGACTTCATATGAGTCCTCCACAAGTCCATGATGAAATAACGTAACATATTTTCGATTATTTGTCATTTTAAATACTAAGTGAATGCTATGGCCATCTAGCGGCAATATTTTCCAATTTTCTGTCGTTATTATTACACATGAAAACTTATTGTTAAATGAATCAGCTGTCAGCATATTTCAGTGATCTGCTAGACGACAATCAGCCTTTCACAGTTTCGTTGTGCACACGCGCAGTTGCTGTATGTCAAAGGTTAAGTGTACCACAGTAACGCGTCTTAGCTACAACCGTCACGTGACATGCGTGTAAAGCAAAGCCCAGTTCAGTAACTTCAACTGTTTTACGTGGACTTTACTTAATTATGCATTAGTATGCGTAGGATCTTGCTTGGGAACAAGAAAAATGAACTAAAATAAAGTTCTGTAGCTAGTATTCGTACCTTTTCTTAATTACTATTACAACAGCATGGGCTGCCAGGCGTTGTCAAGTGTACACAAATGTGTTGTCTGATACACTTAACCTTTGACCTTTTCACGATGGCATCAATCGCTGGAACTGTGAAAAAGCTTATAATTATAGAATGATGAAGTAGTAAGTTTTTTATGTGTGTTTGTTCTCAGAAATGACGTACTTTCTTCAAGAAAAATGAAAAAAGAGAACAAAAAATCAATATAAATACAAAACTATACTAATTTTTTGGATATAGTATTGTAGGACAAGAACACCAATACCAGTTAAGCACAGAATCTACAGCACGAAAAAAGGGAAGAATACGAAAAGCATTTGATATATTTGGATATATTTAATAAATAAATAAATAAGCACAAAATGTCGCTACTGAATAACACAGCAGCAACAATGCCAGATGTGGCAAAAATGTGATGTTAGTGATAGCACACTCAATATACTCAAGATTTCCTCTTTTCTGTGACCGTTCCTCGGAAAACATTCCTGAGAGCGCACATAATTTTTTCTTAATTTAGTGATGAGTTTATGATTTGAACTACATCACATTCATTAATGCTTGCAAGTGGTTCTGACAAGCCACTGGTATAGGCCAGTGGTTTCTTTTGTCTTACAATTCTGCCTGCCCAGTCTCTATGATGAACGTAACGGGCATATAATGCTGATGATATTCATTCAGTTTGATTTTGCATTCACTTAACCTGTCTCTGAAATTACAGTGACACACTAGTAATTCGGGCATTTTCATTTCTTTATTTTGGGATTAATGTTAATGAAAACAGTACTGGTTATTAGGAATTACTTTTGCCCTACTGTGCCTCATCGAACATTTCACGAGCTTTTATTTCTAAAATCTGTAGCATAACTCGAGTTCCAGTTCAACACAGGAATTGTCTTTCTTCTAAATATTATCTAAAAGGACCCGCCGGGGCTTAACACTAGCCCATCACCACCCCCATGTACTCACATAAACAAACACTAACTTGTTTCACACCTCACACAAAAGTCAAGGATAATAAGAGATGATAAAATTGAAGCATTCAGAAACAGAGCTCTTTTCAATGCGTTGCTTTTAAGGCCAAGGTGATGAAAAATCCCAAATGCACGGTAAATGGTGCATATGCTGTTTATCAGAAATAGACGCTAATGCATCACAGCATAATGTTTGCACAAGTTTTATATGCCAATGACAATGATCTTTCATTCTAGTCAGAAGACATCTACATATTGGATAGTGATGGGTGATTTTGAAATTTTGTAATTCGATTATAATTTTGCATTTGTAATTCACCATCATGATTAATCTTTTGCGACAATTTTTAGCGTTTTAGCCATATTTTTCAATGATTGCAGTGAAATATGGCCTATAACTTCTTCACAGCTTTTGTCGCTGTCTACTATTTTCGTATTCACAAATTACTTTTATAGACATGCACTGCTTTTCATTAATTGCTCCGACTATATATTACATAACTGCAAGCGTCACGTGTCAACGAATTTGGAGCCCCCAGTCTGCAACACTGTGGTTCACAACTGTGCGCATTGTGTACAGTGAGAGAAATGAAGAAAAATGCAAAGCTTCCATTTATTTGTGTTAAAATGCCACATTTTAGTCACTGTGTAACAGGTATATTTTACTCTCGATTAATTAAATTACTGTTTAATCATTGAATAAATCAATCTGTACATGGTTACAATCGAGATTAATTCGACAAATCGATTAATCGGCATCACTAATCTTCGATTTCATAACATCAGTTGTGCATAGTAGTAGGTCTGGTACATGGTGGTCCATCTAATTACCTATTCCCATTTTGCTTAAAAGAATACGAGTAAAGACAAGCAACTTGGCAATGTTTTCGTTGAATACCTGAAGCATTTACTGTAAACTGTTAATCACCGCAGCAGATGGATCAAAGAAATCTCTCCCCACGACAAATTTGTTACGGACGGAGCATTATGAGAAAAATGCAGCAATAAAGGAAACTGCAAAATGCAGTCAATGCAGTTTTTAGTATTAATTGAAACTTGACATAATAGCTTTCAAGAACAGACAAAGCAGGCATTGTACTTGTATTTATTTATATATTTCCCATTAAGTTTACTTGTGATATAGAGCAAATAGCAAATAATCTGCTCACAAAATAGTTAAACACAGATCACATAGTACTTCTAATAATTAGAAATCAATTATCAGCTAAGAACCAATTAAAATTGCAAAGAATAAAGATGGAGAAAAGTCTTAGCTGCTAAATTTACCATAGAATGCTGCTGGTTGGGCAGATGGGCCCTGATTAATGCCATTTTTGGACTGCCCAGTAAGGTGCTGCCACCTGGTGACAGGATGCCCGAAGCTTGTGGCGGCTCCATCTGTCCGGACACCTCCTGGTAAGTGGGAGAGTCGCGTCCATTGCTGAGCTGCTCTAGAAGTTTCTGTTCCTTAAGTTGGAATTCATTGAGTTTACTCGTCAGCTCTTCATATTCCTGCAATAAGCAAAATGGTTGTCACAACAACAAAATCTTTCTTAATCAGTAAATTTTGACAGTTGGCAGTAAACAACATAAACCATGAAGTCTAATTTACAAAGTTGTTTAATTAAATATCCACTAGCTTTCTGTTTTATTCTTAAAACTAACTTCGGATTCTTGCTGCTTGGCCTAGCAACAAAACAAGTGAAACAGAACAGTAGTAGCACTGAGACAAGAAAGAACCCTGAAATTTTGTATTCATGTTGCAAAATATATAATTCATGCTTGTACTGACGATATCTTGACAAGACAGGTGATACAAACTGTACATCTTGCTATATTCCAATAAGCCTTTTCGCACTTTCGTTGTGCGCAAGCGCAGTTGCTGTAGGTCAAAGGTTAAGTGCATCACAACAACGCATCTTAACTACAACCATCACGTAACAAGTGGGTAAAGCAAAACCGTCTGTCGGATCAGTTCAGTGAGTTCAGTAACTTCATTTGTTTTACATGTACTTTACTTAATTATGTATTAGTCTGTGCATAGAGTGATGTACTAGCATGATCTTCCTTGGGAACAAGAAAAAATGAACTAGGTAAGATTCTAGGTAGCTGCTAAAACTGTTACTATTACAATAGCATGGGCTGCGAGGTGTTGTCAAGCGTACACAAATGCGTTGTCTGGTACACCAAACCTTTCACCTTTTCACGATCATTATCAATCGCTAGAACTATGAAATGGCTTGTTAGTCAATGTAATTTTACAGAGAACATCCATAAAACAGAAGTTACAAAGAAAAGAAACTTGAGCGTTTCCTTTCACGAACATCAAGCTACTTTTTTATAATTTTACAAATAAACTGTGGCGTATAGTATTACCATGCAATGCTAAGAAATACTCCCTTTATTAATGTAGATAATACGTAACACGAATTTTATTCATTATTTGTCTTCACATATTTTAAAATGACAGCTAAGAGAACTGGTTGAAATAAGCTCGTAAACCTAAAATGTCAGCAAGCAAAACGTTTTTATGTGAGCGAAAAATTCTGTTAATAATCAAAGAGTCAAGATCGCAGACAGAAAAGACATTTCGCATTTTCATGTTAATTTAATCGCAAGCATGAATAGCAGTCACAAAATAGTCGAGGCTAAATTGGCAAAGCACTTGATTAAAACACAGGCAAAAACCAATGTGACTGTAAACAGTTGCTGGTGCTGCCGCCTGTTGACTGTGAAGAAAAGACGGATGTGTGTGTATGCATGTCCATTTGTGTGTGTGCAAATTCAGGAAAACTAGACAATTTTTGGTCTTTAATTCGTCACATATAGAGCGGGGAATCATATGGATGATTTACAGGGTGCATTTTGAAAGCTCATTAAACAGTGGATGTAAATGGGCATGGGTTTGTTTTCATAGGAGGTCAGGATGCACTGGGTTCTCTTTTTCAAGGGGGGGGGGCGAAAAACTTCACTTTTAGTGTTACATGAGTATTCAAGAGAAAAAGTAAGCACAGTGCCAGAATGCTAAAGAAAAAAGATATATGATGAAAAAAAGATAAAGAAAAAAGGGCTGTCATTGAGCAAATTTGAAAAAAAATGTGAAAGTCCAATATCATGATTTTCTAATGAAAAAAAAGGCCGCTACATATATATTAGAAGGTGATGGGTTTTGCACAATTTGGAGCTCGTGCAAAATGCCTTCATGGGACTTTTCCATTAATCTCAATCTTAAATTGCTAACCATTTACAATGTTGGTTTGCCAAAAAAGTGTGTGCACGAAATCTATTTTAAGGAAATTCCTTTCACATTTTTAAAAATAAATTGCTGTCGGGCGACTGCAGTGATGTCTGAATCCCATAAAATTTTTAATTTCGCTACAAAATTACGCTTAGTACTTGGGCAAGAACCGGTAAATTCTAAGAAAGTAAAAATTTCCATCTTCTTCACCACTACAGATCAGTTGAGCACGCAGAGGGTAATTATTTAATTACGGAGGTAGAGATTTTAGATCTACTGCACAAAAGGTCAAAAATCTTTATTTAAAGGCCAATGGTTTTAAATAGTTTAAAACGATAAAATAAATCTAGAATTTTCTTTTGAAGATCAACAACAATTGCTAACTTCTGGCATTACTAGTATTAATTCCTAATCTCACCACTAGAGTGGGCATCACACAGTTCACACTCGCAGATTCACCTACAAAAGCCTGGTGAACTACACGTGACTAGTGATCAATAAAAATAAGGAATAAAGAAATAAACGATTGATTTCCGATAAAATTCCGCTATATTCAGAATCTTAAATACATAAACAAACAAATACGTAAACAAATATATAGATCTGCATAATCTAAGCAAAAACTATATCCGTAAATAACGGATGGGCTTAAATTGATTTATAACAAATACATGTACATAAACAAATGACAAATAAATGAACAAAAAATTAATAAATGAAACACATATACTTTATTCTGACTATAGCCAAGGTAGTTGAAGTTTTTCCTGGTTTCAAAAATATTTGCATTAAAGCAAAACCGGACCCAATCTTAAACTGTAGGTCAAAACAATTTACTCTTTAAAATATTGAAAGGAAACATACTATTTTTTCAAAAATGACTTACATGAAAGAATTATTACCACACAAACACAATTTCGTGTTCGCACCACTAGTTCTTCGCCGTTACATGCATTTCGCTATTTGCTGGTTAGACGGGCACTAGCGCCTGCATTTCAGAAACGCATTGCACAAAAACAGGTGCTGTACCTCTCAGTTCAGATGTGTAGGTTTCTGACGAGCACAACGATAAATTTGAACTTTAATTTTTTATCTTACCACTTGCCTAGCTTTAGTACAACACACTAAATATCTTACAGTAACACTGTATTTCAACTTCTGCTTTTGCAAATGTGTGCAACATGCTCGTGGAATATTTCTGCTGTTGAAAATTGTGTTAGTTTGTAGTATCATCAATAGTTGGGCTCGCCCGCCTTTAATTAAGTTTTTAATCTATTATTTAATTATCAGAAACGCTTTTTCAGCATTAATTGTATTAAAATGTATACTTTTTATAGGACTAGAAAATGGGGTAGTATATGGAAAATCATCCTGTCTTCCTTTAATGTATTTGTTGTTACTTTAAAGCAAGTCCCTCGAAATTAAATTCATTAATAGTATTTTTCGCACAACTTACCAAGATAACCTCGCTTGATAAACCAATGTCTGTTCTTCTTACTGGAGATGGTCTCTTAAAAATGCCAACACCCAACATGGTGACTGATCACAAAGTGCTCAGATCAAGGTAAACTTTCCTATCGAAAGCACTTCACAGTCATAGAGAAACCTAACATGGATGTTGGATAAGTCCATAGCAGTGTTCGTAAGTCAATCAGTATTGAAAAGATAGATGCTTTTGGTTCAGTCAGGACATTTTGATTTGTCAAACTTCATCGTCACTTGCAAGATGCAGAAACTAAGATAATTCAAAATGGAATACAAAAGGAAATTTTAGCACAAACACGATAACACTATTTATGATTCTTCCGAAACATACAGTGACAAACTACGTTACAAACTGTGACACTTTGCTTATCCATTTTACATTATTAATATCAGTTGGTTAATAGTATCGTCACAGGAAACTGCAAAACAGCATTACTGTATGCACGTTTGAACTTCAGTTTCAATTCTGTTTTGAAATTAACGAGATTTTCATTTTAGAAGCATCGACGAAGCATGGCATTTCCAAAGCTCTGTTGTAAGTGTTTGCAAATGCAAGTAGACACTTCAAAGGCTTGAAGAACGTGCTGCATATCACATACCTGCACATTATAGGTAGAAACCAATCACAAGAGATAAGGGTGCAAGTACACAGAGGCCAGAGAACCATTACAACATCATAAACCGATTGTACGTTTTAGCTTGGAGAAAACTGCTAAATTTGAACACGTTTAATATCATCGTAAGCAAAAATTCCATGGTCAATTGGCCAAATGACCTTCTTTTAGTTCAAACTTTGACACAGTTGCTTTTTATGCAGTTTATCACTCTGCAAGCAATGGTTTCAGCACACAATGGCCTCTTAAGTGGTAGGATCTACTCAATTTGAATAGCTGTAGCCATACTGGAACCCTGTTCATTACCAAAGATTTTTTATCTAAAATAACGCAATGACCCAGGCATTAGCACAGCAAAATAGTAATTCAACAGTATCCGTGCCATTAAAAATGCTTTCCAAATTTGGTAATTTAGCTGTGGCGAAGGCTTGAAAAAAGGAAACATTCCAGAGGATTCCAAAATGCAGTTCAGAAACTGGAAAGGTCACCAAGTGGCGATGAACTGCTCTGATGACGTCAGCAAACCATTCAGGCGACAGTTCACGAAGAGGGTAATGGCTGCGTGCCGCCGGAAACTGACAGACGAAGCCGGGTGCGTCATTTCCGGTTTGCAGGTATAGGTTAACAGCATCAGTATCAGCAGCAGGCAATAGTTACTGAGTATTAGTAGAGCATCTAGGCACTTGTGCAAACAGTGCGGCATTAAAGAAACACAACAAAATGTCAGGTAATCAATACATCCAGCAGTTTGGGGGGAATTTCCCAGGGTCCTGGGAGGAAATTCTATCAAACTGCTGCAAGGGACGATGGCGATACGTTGCACTTATCAGATTACAATGATGCTGCTTATTTCCAGGCACCCGGCAGCCTAGTAACCGGTGAGGAAGAAGCTGCGAGCTAATGATGGTGGAGTGTGATTGAGATGCTAATGCGAGCCCGGGATAATGAAACAGCCTAATATCCATGCTTAACCATGAAAAAAGGCAGGTATGAATAATCAATAAAAATCTCAAAATTAACAAAACAAGGAAAAAGAAGGAAAGGATACAACGTTTCGTACTACCCCTGCAGTTCTCTTTCAGGTGAACATAAAAAGACAAAACAGAGAAAATCGCGAGAATTACTAATACTATTAAATTAATTTTTCAGGGGGTTATTGCTTATATGTTTAACATAAAAGGACATCACACTAAATGATACAGCAACGTACAAAAAGCACAGCAGACAAATTTTCAGTTCAACCAAATAGCTGCCGAAATAGTTAAAAAGTGTGCAGACAACAAACTCTATGGCGTACTCACGATTTTTGTCATAAAAAGTTGCAAAAGCAAAAGTAAGTCATGCGCTAAAGAAAACAAGTAAGACAATACACTAATAATGCGTTAGGCTTCTGGTTCGACAGCCCAAACTGTTGGAAATGCAGCAATTTAAGGATAGCAGACTAGATGACTTTTACAGTCTTTTATATAAAAAATATTCTATCGCTATCCTTTCTCTAGTTTATAACTATCTAATGTAACAATTCTTTACGACTTACTTATTAATTCAGTTATTAATGATAGTCTATCATACTGTTCTAAAGGGATAAATAAGTTGAAACTGAATTGAATTGAATACTTTTATTTAAAATGACCCACAAAATGAATGACACGGCAAATCCAGGTCTTTGCACAACACCTGCTGCTAATAGCAGATGCGAAAATCAATCGACATGAAATATACAGAACAAGAAAATGAAGCGCGACAATTTTATCGAAACGCAAAACGCTGAAAGCAAATTTCTCGCGTAGTTTTTTTCTGTACAGTTCAGGACCTCCGTAAGCCAATATCCAGCAGTCAAGGTCCGTTGCGGTAGAAATTCGACCTACTAATCATCAAGCATAATCTTCTAAGATGAAACGCAAATTAAGAAAACTTATCGCGGATAATCAGTAAACAAAAACAAAGCACCGATTAGACTGCACAGCACAGATCTCGGCTGCCACATCGGCTATAAAACCGACCCATCTACATTAAAACTTATTAATAAGGCTCAACAATCAAAAGTGAAACTATCACACAGCACAAGTTGACTCACATCGACTTTTATCTACATCAATCGATGTCGATTAATCAGTCGAAGAATCGTCAAATAAACATAGTATATTGATCATAGCAATCACAGCATCACTATGCACAGCTCAGGCACACACTGTTATGGGGTACATAATGAATGAACAATTTGTACACAATGCCCTGACTCGTCTATGCGTTCAGAGAC
This sequence comes from Tubiluchus corallicola, assembly GCA_030141605.1. NCBI lineage: Eukaryota > Metazoa > Priapulida > Priapulimorpha > Priapulimorphida > Tubiluchidae > Tubiluchus > Tubiluchus corallicola. The sequence goes on from JAQGDQ010000597.1 coordinate 49,342, forward strand.
AGGTGTAGCCACACAGGTACAAACTTGCAATGGTCCATGCCTGCATGGTTTTCCACAAAGCCGGGTCAACCCTTTCTTATGGACTTTACGAATATGCAGCAAAGAAAGTGGGGGAGAGGGCAGCCAAGGTGTAAAGGAAAAGGAGCGGAACATCCTTTGTTCACAGAAATATATTTATAATTGGTAACTTTAGAGACGCTAATATATGCACAACTAAGTTAATTAGAAAAAATGCTTGTACTTGGGCTACAGATCACGTAAAGTTTATCCAAGCGATTCATTTATGTATTAAAATTACTCGTTGTTATTGTTTTTCCATGTACATTTCAACAGCAAGAAAGGGGCAGAGGTGCGGGAACAAATCTAGATGAAAAACACTGTGATATGAAGCCCTATGGTCAATATTGCAACCGTCGTAAGTAAGAAGCAGCTGGAATTTTTCGCAGTACGTGTAGTTTTAAGGCTTATGGGTTTGCGTAAAGTCACAAAAAATGATTTAAACTTATAACTGCTACCTTGCCGAGCAAACTTTTCTAAACTAAATGACCCCTTATGTAGAAGAATTTTATTTATTTTCAATTTTGAATTAGCACAAAGCATAGAAACACTTTAATGGGAGCATGAGCGTGTAACTTTTCTGGCACTCCCCTTACCCCACAAAACTGATCTCTTTCACTTTGTGGAAGTGGAAAACACCTGCCGCACGCTGTCGCCTGTGGTCAGCGACCACAAATAGACTGGACAATGCATTTCGGCCAGGGTCCCAGAAGTCTTTGTCTGCTGAGTAGAGATTAAAGGCTCAATACAGTGTGAGAGGTAGAAGAGGTTAAATTAGCAAAAATAGGAGGACAGAAGAGGGAGAAGAGAGAGAGAGAGAGAGAGAGAGAGAGAGAGAGAGAGAGAGAGAGAGAGAGAGAGAGAGAGAGAGAGAGAGAGAGAGAGAGAGAGAGAGAGAGAGAGAGAGAGAGGATAGAGAGAGAGAGCGAGAGGAGAAAGGAGGAGAGAGAAAGAAAGAAACAGAGAGCGAGAGTGAGACACTGTGTCAGACGGCACTCACCTCATCGATGAATTTAAACAAATAGATGGAAGATAAAGAAAACAGACAAAGAAAGGCGGCTAACACATGGGTGCAAACAAACAAACAAATAGTCGAAAGACAGAAAACGTACAAGTCTAAATAGACATAAACACGTACAGGAAGACTTAGCAGTAATGCATATTACAATGTTCAGTTAGTTCATAAGCAAATATTTACAAGAAATTAATCTTTAGCTACTGTTATTAGTAGTTTCTTGTAGAAAAAATTAAATACCAACAAATTTTTGAATTATCAGCTTCTATCTTTTCGTTTTGCGTTCCAGCTGTAGCTGCGTCATGTTCAAGTTGCTAAATAATTACAATTTTACAACCGCTTCTATTTTTGCATTACCAACAGGCTAATTATAGCCTGCAAGTAATATAAGCAATTTCGAGTCAGCTGCTTTTCGAAATTTCGATGTGAGGCTAAGCTAGCTGTGACGTCGCTGCTTCAGGCATGACGTCATCGGGAGCACTAAACACAAGATTGCATTATTCGCGCATCGATGAAATTCTTTTGTAAAGCTGCCCAGCAGCTTCCTAGAGCGCCTGCCGAGTGGTGGCGCTGTAGTCGCTGGGAGTGAAACCAACGCGAAGCAGCAGTATTCACAGCTCGAGTCAGAAGGATTTGGACAGAATTTTGGTAAATGAACAATTACAAACTTTTCGTCAAAGCAAGAGCAGTACATTCACAAAATAGAGTTGTTTTCAAAACAAAGATAAATGCTTGCTATAATATAATTGTTTTGTAGAAAGAGACAAGGCAAACTTTTAAATCTAATTCGCTACAATTATGCAAAGCCTAAATAAGTAGAAAATCAATTTACTTGAAAGTGTTTTGGAAGTTGTTTGTTTTAATGGAAAGCAGACCAACAGAGGATTTTTCTAAAACTTTTTATCTATGAATTTTTTTGTAATTATAGATGAGAAATAAACTTGGTTGTTTCTGTTAAACTTCTTTAACGCCACAACATATTTTCTGATTATTAAACTGTTAGTCCAAAAAGATTCTGCTGTGCCAACTTACAAGTAACTCCGAGTATATTTGAAATACTACACACGCAATTTATTGTTAATCAAACTAAACCCTCACTATAGGACTTTAATGAAGTTCTTATAACTCAAACTAAACCCTCACTATAATAATTATATTATAGTTTGACTTATAATAACTTGTGTGTATAATATAACCTTTTACAACATAAAATCCTACTCTCAAAACAGATATTCAACTTATTTTAGTATAAACTTACTGTAAAACTGGTTTCTTTTGATTTTTTATCACTTGGTTGTTAGCGGTATTAAATTTAAAGAACCTCCATTTTCGATGCGCGAGAAGAATGACGTCACAGAGTCACCAAATATCCTAAACAAACATCGGTAGCAACAAGACGCGTTCTCGCTCACTCGGGCCACAGACAGGAAACATGGCGGTCTTTACGGCAGTGCACGTGTTCAAAATTAGCCAGAAAAAGGCGAGTTATGTAATTCATAAGTCTCTTTTTTGTTTAATAATAACTATGAATTCCTTGGGTAATCATAATGCATGCGTTAAAAACTTCAATATCTTAGGGGGGGGCTTTATAGGCCTTTAAATGAATCTTCAAATTTGGTTATAAAAACTAGCAATAAAATCGAATATCTCCCTGTAATCTCAACGTAAAAAGACTTTAAACTAAACAGTCTTTACTGCATTATTTTCAGGAAGATAGCTGCAGAACTAATAGTGCACTTTCTTGGTCGTTGGGGCAAAATACATTTAAACTACAAGTATTTTCCATTAATCCAAGCCGGTCAAACAAGTTACAGCGATTCTAGTTTGTATGACTTTTTTGAAAATGAAAAAAAACTTCAAAATGGTTCGAGTTCAGTTAAAAAGTAAAAGCATAAGTGTTACCGAATTCCTTACATAAGTACGGAGAATGGAATGAGAAAGCAATCAAAAATATGTAAACAAATATTGGGTAATTGGAAAGTCTGGGGAGCAGTGTGGCACCGTTTAGAAAGTAGGTTCATATGATAGTGATTAAAAACATGAGTTAATTCCACGGTGAAAGTTGCACCTCCCATTCCCGATTTTTATGCAGCTCCCATTCCCGATATTTCCTCGTAATTGTATTTGAATTGGTCAATGGGTCTGAACAAACGTGTAATGTAGTGTGCACAGTAAAGAAAATCATGTCTGTAAAAGATGTGAAATAGAAAAATGCTAAAAATGGCTCTGATAAAAAAAGTCGATTTCAAACTCGGTATACGCATTATTTACTGTGCAAAACTCAAAACAGGCTCAAAGAAACAAAGATGTTCAACGTTGTTATTATTTACCAACATAGGTTCTACTGGTAAGCAGGTAGGTAACTCAGTAAGTAAGTAGATATGTAAATCGTTAAGTATAAGTCAGTTGGTCGGTTAGTCGGTAGCTAGGTAGATAGGAAGGTAGGTCTGCAGATAGGTTAGTAAGTATGTCAATCCACTTTAAATGCATTAAGATTATAATTATATATATAATCTTATGTATAAACATATATAGACATAGATATATATATATATATCTTATATATATATATATATATATAAGTAGTAAGTAATGAAGTGTGTACGTAAGTAAATAAATAAGTAACTGTAAGTAAGTAAGCAAGCAAGCTACAAAGTTAGTAAGTAAATAAATAGGTAAGTCACTCGTTCACTCAGTATTATATTTTTAGTTCAGCGCACAGGTACTAAAAACATAATAATAAAATACCTATACACAGTTCACGGGTGCAGAAAATATGTACAAAAGCGCAGATGGAACAAAATAAATAGTAAAAAAATAAAAGGGTTCCATAGAAATACAGTTACATCACAAGCATTCAAAATCCACGCAGAAAATATCTAAATGCCATTAAGTCAGGTAGTCTTACATTAATTAACCCGCCATCATCCAACTTGAACATTCGTTAGCCTACTTCTGTTGCCGTAAACATTTATCCAGGCGCACAATTAGAACGAGGTGCTCTTAATTAGAAACATGCTCTTTAGTCCATAGTTAGTGATAAACTGACATTATATATAGCATGGGCAAATAACCTGACATATACACACTGCGGTCAAGAAAGCAGGAGGGCTGCACAGAACACATAATTTAACGATTTTTCTACAGAAAAATTTGCAAAAGCTCTGTATGATACTGGACACTGACAGTGGTTTAAAAACAATTTTACGTAATTAGTGATTCTCATGTTTTGAGGCTAAGCGGGAAGGACTTTTTCATGTTTTGCACATTCGATGACCCCCTCTTGAGAAAGACTTCGTCGCATCCAATTCAACTGACAATGACGCCCAAACACCGAGACAAGATTCTATTTCCAGCCACTATGACGTCAGCACGCTACAAATCTAGAATAATGCTCGCCAGAAGCAGTTAACCGCAAACAACACACTGGCTTCACTGTTGGGAAGACACATCAGGTTGATACTGTGCTAAAAATCTTTATGAACTAATTTGAGCAAGGCAAAAAGTCTGCTTGCATGACAATGTACTTACCTGTCTCGCCAGCGTACGTGCCTATCTACCAAGTACCTATACTGGCCTGAGATAGAATCAGGTCCACTTCAAGGACCTAAGATAAGATAATTAGGTAAATAAATGTTGGCTTTTTTTACCTCATAGACGTCATTATTGTGTTAAACCGTATCCTGACTGACCAGGCTGCACAAACCTATACCTACCTATACCTATGCAAGAGCTCTTGCTTCCTACCTACCTTATAGATTGTTCCACGTTCATACCCAGCTACCTATAGTAAAGCACTTACCTACATACCAATACACCTACATAGTTACCAGGGTTACACGTGTACTTATCCATATGCCAATCAAGCAACCTACGTTACACATGTACCTATCTTATATATCTGCATACTACGTAAGTTACACAGCATCTGCTTATTCTGCACATACCTATCTACTTACACATAGATCTACCTATGCAGTGTGAACACCTATCTACCTACCATAGTTGCACAAGTACTTTACTTATGTATGCCCACTACAAATACACCTACGTAATATAAACTACAATATTATTATATACTATAATATTTACAATATTTACATCTATCTATCTATGTTGCCCATGTACGGTACCTACCTAACTATAGTCTATATATGCCTACCTAGATTGTCTAGATTGTCTCGTTACATATGTTACAGCTAAATACCCATAAAACTATCTCCTACTTAAGATACATTAACATCTGATTATATATTTATTTCCTACCTAGACTGCCAATAAAAAAGTTATACAGTACCTACTACACCTACCTGCATACCCCTCTCTCTCTCTCTCTCTCTCTCTCTCGCTCTCTCTCTCTCGCTCGCTCTCTCTCGCTCTCTCTCGCTCGCTCTCTCTCGCTCTCTCTCTCTCGCTCTCTCCCTCTCTCTCTCTCGCTCTCTCCCTCTCTCTCTCTCGCTCTCTCCCTCTCTCTCGCTCTCTCTCGCTCTCTCTCTCTCTCTCTCTCTCTCTCTCTCTCTCTCTCTCTCTCTCTCTCTCTCTCTCTCTCTCGCTCTCTCTCTCTCTCTCTCTCTCTCTCTCTCTCTCTCTCTCTCTCTCTCTCTCTCTCTCTCTCTCTCACTCTCTCTCTCTCTCTCTCTCTCTCTCTCTCTCTCTCTCTCTCTCTCTCTCTCTCTCTCTCTCTCTCTCTCTCTCTCTCTCTCTCTCTCTCTCTCTCTCTCTCTCTCTCTCTCTCTCTCTCTCTCTCTGCATTACGTTAAACTTTCCCTCAATTAGGTGAAATTAATACAGGACTGAAAGTTTGAAATCTATTTATGCCTCCGTGAACAAAGCGTTTTACTAAATTAACTCAATGCCAACAAAACTGTCTAATCGCAAAAGAAGCCGTCATGCAACTAAAAGAAATTTGTGTCAATCTATACAACTACAAATTTAAGAGAGCTAAAAATAACCATTATGACGTCACTTCTGGGTTATATGAGTCTGGGGAGGTGAGAAAGGTGTGTGAGATAGATAAAGCTGACAGAATTGAAAACCTTGATTTATCTTCAGTTCAGACTCGTAAACATCGTTTCAAGTTTTGTACACGTTGTTCCATCAATCCACTTATTTAGTCTTTATCTACCAGTATTACACTGCACAGCACGAACCAAGTAAGTTTGGTTCAAATCCCGTCAAGGACATTTTTAGTTTTTTTTAAATAATTAGGTGAGTATATACTATAAGGAATTTCTGTATTCGTTAGACTCTTTCGATGGTAGATCGATGATAAATTTACTATGTTAACGCATACGACGTTATACTAGCTTAAGATAAGATAAGATAAGATAAGATAAGATGAATTTTATTTAGTGTCGATAAATTACATAAATAATACGAGTAGTTAAAGCTCTTTTATCTACAATATATAATATAAGTTGTGGTTTTTTATTTCATGTGTATAAATGAAAATGACCAACCACAAAACAATTCGAACTTGCGCGTGACGAAATTAAACTCACCGTAAGGTACATAGACGGCGGACATCGAGTGTCAGCAAATGTGGCATTCAGTCGTTCAAGATTCTCCTTTGTTAGACGTATGACACTTTGAATGTTTCGTACCTGAAAAACAGTTAAACTGAGGCTGATTCATTAACGCAAGTTAACGAAGCTAACTTGATTTTGAAGCCAAGCTAATGGTCCGCAGACGAAGTAACAACAAAGTGGATTTAAGTTTTAGCGTCTTGCGTCTACCGTTTTGCAACAAAGTTAATGTATTATAACGCCAGGCTATGGGTAGAACGCTCACCCTGTTTGTCCATTGGTCTCCATTTGTCAAAAACAAAGGTTTTACTTTGAATTTGGTTGTTATATAAGAAGAGAATAAAATAATTAGATTGAATGCTCAATTTTGGTCCATCAGGTAAGACTTAAATTTTGTATTTGAGCGTAAAATGTATATGAAATCAATAATGCATTCTACACGTGCATGTTCATATGAGCTTATTATTATGACAATATAATGATATTAACAATAACAAAAATATGGAAACTGTCAATCTGTATTCTATTTGAGCAAAATTACATTTTGTGAAGCGTAATGCAGAACTACATGATTTAAATCTACGTTTTAGTTACGTTAGTACAAGATGAAATGACGAACAACATGAAAACGACTAGAACATGTTAAATCATTATAACGAGCATTACGTCAGTTATACCTTTAGGTATATATCATATTCATACCTTACACAGAGACTACGAATTATCTCGATAAGTAACTTCGCCGATAATATAGTGCTGGGTTATAGTCAACTCAAAACAAAATAACAAAATAGTTAACACAGAGTTTACATAGAGAAAGGAATCACCTAAGGAATGAAAACGTGTATGGCCTATTCAATTGTAATTAACCTAATTACTCGATAATGCGGCCTAAAGTATTTCATTCAGGTAGAAAACGATTTCGTATTCAATTGTTGTATGCTTGAAGCGTAATAAAACTTCGGACAGGCGGACATAGACAAACTGTTTGCAAGAAAAAGAACGCCGTACGCATTGAAGATATGCAACGTTGGCACATTTCCTAACACTCTTATTTATCACATATTTTGAAAGCAAATGACTGAAAATTTAGTATCAATTTGGCACAAGAACTTTTTTATCTTGCCACTTGCGCCAGAAGCACTAAAGTCACACAAACGTATTTAGGAAATTTTACTTCAAATCGTAATCATATAAGTCATAAGTCATTTATTTCACATTACACATTTAAGTTTCATGTACAATATATAGTGAAGGGGCTACAATGAACATAATACAAACAAGTTTTTATGTTTTCTGCACAAGAAAAGCCTCACACACTGTTCACCTATATACAAATGTAAATGTGTTGCGGGCAATCAAAAAGCAGGGCTTGTTAGATTGTCCCACACTGTGAAAGAAAAAAGTAATGGAAATAATCTGAAAATTTGAAATGAATCGTATGATAAAGAAAACATTTAGTGCTTCAGAATGGAATTATGTAATGAATGAAGCTCATATATGAGATGATATAAAAGATAGAAAGACTATTGTTTGTTAATAGTATGCAAAATTAAGATAACTTGATTAAGATACCACCACTGTGAGGATGGATACAGATAGAAGTTTTGATTACTCACTGGTACTTACTTAAAATTTGATTTTTTAGCATTTTTAAATCTAGTAATAGGTGTGCTATTTTTTGCGGATTGACAAATCTCATTCCACACTTTTGGTCTTTAAAATATTATAAAATGTTTAGCTATGTTGGTTCTACAGAAAGGCACAATGTATTGATTATATCTTGTATTATGTCTCTCAGATGCCAATTTGGCAGGAATTGCAAAAAATTTAGGAAATAGTCTATGGTTGCATTTATATATAAACACTGCAATATTCAATTTAATTAAATCATCTAATTGCATATATTTTGCAAACAAATAACCAAATAGTCAGACATATTTATCAGACTAACCCAACAAACACGTATGTGGTCAAATGTAGGAGGTTAAAATGATCAAAAGTCAAAGTATGAAGTGTCTTCTAATAATTCTTATTATCAAATGCGAAAACTTTCAATAACAATCATTGATGATGATGATGATTACAGTATCAGAAAGTATGAGACAGTATGAGAAACATGATGACCATGTATTGTTTCTTCTTGGCAATCATCAATTTTATAGCACAATTTATACAATTCGGCATACTGCAAGCCGGAATCTAATAATAATGGTCTAGTTTACAGTGACTGTGACTGGAACTTATGTTAACACTCTGTCACAAACCACTGAATGAGACAGAAGTATATTAACCATGTATCTTGACACTCAGCTATTCACTTCACCTTGAAATTCTCGAATTTGTGTCACCATTGTTACCTTGTGCTTTATGAGTTTTATCTAGTGTGGTTTCTGGTGATTTCTCTGTGCATTTTTTTGTGTTATTAACTTATTTTTGCCAGATTTTTATTGAAATTTCAAATATTTTATATTACGATCAAAAGGGAAGGCCCATTACAGATGTACCCAGGTCACTGCGAACAACAAACATTCAACTATAGTCAGTCATGCTTTGTTTGCTCTGTTCTGCCTGTCGTCAACGTTAATAAAATGCACTAAAGCTAGCGCAAATGAAAAAAAGTTAAAAGAGGTATCCTTTAGTTTACTGTTTTACTGCTTTTTAGGATCTTATTATTTATCTACATTCTAACAAATAGTATGGTTTACAATTAAGCTAGATTCTAGTGCTCTACTCACACTGTTTAACAACTCTGCCTGTTTGTCCATAGGATGCATGTTATTTGGAAGCAGTCGTGATTGTTTACCGGCTTACATTCAGGTACGCCACCTGTGGGCGTGCGCCAACATTACACAATAATTTCAGCTCATAAAGCTGCAAATTCGAATACCTTGCTGGTAAGTATTCACTATTAATTAGATATTTTTCCTCTTTTATTAGTAAGTCATGCGACATCTAGCACCAGCTATGGCCAAAATAACATAGACATAAGATATTTTAATTTGTGACGGAATATTATTTACTGCATAGCACTGAGAAACAAACAAAGCTTCACACACACTTGATCACGAGTAACACAGTCCAACAATAGTTAACCATGTAATTAGTTAACAATAAATGTCCGATAGCGTGGTCCAGTGATGTAACACATCGGCATCTAAGAGTGCGTACATCACCAAAAAGAACTGTCGATCTGTCAATCTCTCAATTTACATAAACCAGCAGCACACTTGCTTCTAAAACCTCCAGGGGGCATTGCAATTTCATAGTTACGTTCACAGACTCATCACAGGAGGTAATCAAAAATAGCGTCACTACTTCTGAATGTAGTGTGAACACTGCCGCACAACAAAAAGATGCAAAGATTAGATCACTCTCGATCCGAAAGCCAGCAAATGAAACTTGATTACCTAAATTTGCTTCCATTAACCATTACTACTAATAAAATAGAGTTATTTTAAAATAATCGGAAGTGGAAAACTTTTTTAATATTACCGCGCACTATGGAGCATAGTTCTGTTCATTCAACTATTAAAATTAATTAAACTATCAATAGTTATGTCTGCATGATCGCCGAAAGGCTCGCACTTTTGTCAAGTATTACGTCACACCTAGGAGTGACGTCGCAACCACTGTCATGACATGTCCAAATTAAACAGTTTTCTTGTTCGACTTGCAATATAATTTCCGCGAATATTCAAGCCACTGTGTGAAACACAATTCTTATGAGAGAGCAAACTTAAATTGAAGTAAGCTGACGCATGCGCCGAATGACTTGGTACAAGAGCGGTTACAGCATTTTCCTTACATTATTACTAAACTGTCAGCACTGTCTTGCGACAATTCTGCAAGCACTTTTCTTTTTACTATGCTCGTACTACAAGCGTGTCCTATTTAAACTCAGCGTGCGTGCGCAGCGCCACTACACTCCTGCATTGATTGCGTGACAAGTGAGGCGCTCATGACCTTTCCAACAGGATGGCGGCGCGTCAAGCAGAAAGGGGGCGTGATCAAAGACTGATGTTATCCATGGGCCTGCTTAAACTGCACACACTACATACGGCAAAGGAATGTGCCATGTAAACGACATTCAAATCAATGCTTGTACAAGTTTACGAGATGACAATGTACCGCTGATTAAGCAGTTCAAAGGTCAAATCAATTACAATAATTGATTTTTAATTACCAAATTAACTGGAAAGTTACTGCACTTTTCTCTGAATACGAACAGTGTGCTGACTGGAGTGCTAATTTTGTTACTCCTCACCTTTTGCCTTGAATATTTCTAGATGTAGAACAGCTGCTTACAAATCCGTTTTCTCTCCACCTCTTATTGGTGGAATTATTTATATGGAATTACTGTGTAAATTACCAATAAACGAAAGAATTTGTTAACAATGTAATAGTAATGAAGTGGAAGTGAATTACACATGATGCTTGCCTGCTGTAAATATGAACATAGTAGACAGAATATGTTCGCACAAATTAGTTCTTTATGTCCTGATTTTCTAGATATGCCCAATGAAGACAAACTGACATTTCTAACTGGGACAAGTACAGTGTGTAACTATGTAAAATATTGCTTTACGAATAGGTCATGAATTTAATTGTTGATGACTAAAAGAATGCTACACCAAAAATCTAAATTCTGTGTTTATAATATTTTTATTTTATATGGGTATTATACGTCAGCAAGTAATGTCGTTCTACGTTTGTAAATGCGCAAATATCTTTGTTTTTTATAAGAATCCCATTTGTGTACATCTATATTAACAGTTTAAATTTCTAACTGTAGTAGTCATTTTCCTTGAGTGATAACTAGTCTTGTTTGAGGCGATGATATATATATATATATATATATATATATATATATATATATATATATATATATACAATTTCAAGGAACATTGCTATTCGAAAATTGTATGACATCCCGTATAATGCTCATACGCGGTAAACGATTCATTAAACTTTATGTATCTAGTTTAAATAGCCGAAATAGCATAACCAGTTTTTTGCTCGTCATGTTTAAATGTTGCATCGTTTATGGGTTTTAATATTGATTATGTCTGAAATAAATATAATGTTACTGTTGATGATTTTATTACGAAACGCCAAGCCACTAATACAGTTATTTTTAACCAGCCAGTGCTAGATGAAAATGATAAAATTTATTCTTTATCTCTTGACGTACTAATCTTTTTTATGTAATGATCATATATCATATCATGTTAATCAAAACAAATGATAATAATAACATGCAAAATAACTGCAGCCAGTGACAAGCTAACAAGCCTTTTCGCAGTTCCAGCGATTGATGATGATCGTGAAAGGTAGAAGGTTAAGTGTACCAGACAACGCTTTTTTGTAAACTTGACAACGCTGCACAGCCCAAGCTATTGTAATAGTAACAGTTTTAGCAGCTAACTAGAACCTTATCGAGTTCATTTTTTCTTGTTCCCAAGCAAGATCCTGCTAGTAAATCACTCTACGCACAGACTAGTGCATAATTAAGTAAAGCCCACGTAAAACAACTGAACTGATGCGGCAGACGGCTTTGCTTTACACACATCACGTGACGGTTGTACTTAAGACGCGTTGCTATGATACACTTAACCTTTGGCCTACAGCAAATGCGCGTGCGTACAACAAAATTGTGAAAAGGCTTATTCACTAGCACCCCCAGGATGCATAAGCCCGTGTTGAACATAATAAGTGCGACTCTGATCTAATCATGTGATTAGATTCATATGAAATTTCAGCAGCTCCTCCCGCTGTTGTTTTTATTTTCTTGTTATCAATAAATTGAGGTAGTCTCTCCCACGCATCTGCTGGAAAATGCCTACGTGACAATTGTCACACGATGATTGTGGAGAAACATCACTCGCCTGAGAAAAAACAGGCACTTCTCTGTCTTCCCAGACGTAAACAAATCATTATCTGAGTCAGCTAACAAAATTATGTAGCTAATTGACACATGTTTAAGGAAATAGTCTACAATAAGGCACAGCCGTACACGACATATCACATAACTGTAACAACAATTAAAAAATTACTGCACTCCAACTATCGGTTTATAGCATATTTGGAAAATTAAAGTTTGAGCATGCGCAGTTTGTAAACATAGCATCCGCTTATTCTTTTCCTCGCTGATGCCCTTATGAATTTTTAAGATGTTTGAAGTTGCCTTATTATAGAAATGACAAGCTTTGGCAAAAAGACAATTCTGACTGTTTCACGCAGAACATTATAGGTTTATAGCTACACAGTGCTTAACAAAATGGTGGTGTTTATTCGAAACTTTTTACCTAACACTCAACAGCAAAACGTACTAGTAATGTTAATGATTGTGGTAAAACCAGAATCTAGCTAAGGTAATTGTCCACAAAAAGCCACGGAATTGGAATTCTCCGGCCCTGTGTCTGGTAGAAAAGTCACGCTCGTTCACAGCTCAGCATACGCACCATCAGCCAATTCCATGCCCCTAAATACTCGTTGTTATTCTTAAGTATTATTTAGGACATAATGCAAAGGTCAACTACGCGGCATTTTCAAAGGTAAAAAAACGCAGAAACATCAATTACTTACACGAAGCCAGCTACTGCTGCGGGCGGGAATCGCACTCTTCTATACACTGAATTCCGAGAATTCTACCTAAATTGCTTAAATTACCACCGGGACAAATGGCAGGCTGCCCCCACACATCATATATGAAGGTGGAAAAGGCAATGATGTGCTAGATTAAAGCTAAATGCCTGCTAGATTTCTTGAAACTTTGTCAAGTGAAGTTTGGGAGGCGGTAGCCTGTAAGGAACAATTTGGATAATTTGATCGTACGAGTTAAGCGGTCGGATCTCACGATTCATTTTAAATAATATCGTAAAAAGTGCAGAACAACCTACAGAAACTTCTTTTAAACAGCGAAAATTTGTAACATCACCATAATATCCCTCAATGACAGCAATTCAGGAAAATTCGTAACATCACCGTAATATACCTCAACGACACTACTTACAGCAATTCAGCTGTTTTGATTAATACTTCAAACCTTACTAGTTAACTTAAGCTAGTTATACTAAGACTGAGTAATTAAAATCAAACTATAAAGCCTCACTATTATATAAACTTTCACAACTTAAAATCCTACTTTCATTACGAATATTCAATTTATTTTATTATAAACTTGCTGTAAAACCTGTTTCTTTTGATTTTTTTATCACATCATTGTTAGCGGTATTAAATTTGAAGAAGCGCCATTTCTCGTTGCGCGAGACTAATGACGTTATGAATACAGTCACTTTTTCAAAATCTCATTCCACCTATTGTAGGCATTGAGGTATCAACATTTATCACAGCATTCCACCCACTTCTATCTGCAGCTAACAGCATAAGTTCTTCTACTCCAAAAGATAGATTTGGTTGAAGTTGTTGAACTTCTTATTTATCTTAGCTATTCAAGTTGTTTTAGGTTTACCAGGTGGTTTTTTGAAAGGTTCTAAGATTTCCTTTAAGGCGATTCTTACTGGTGCTTCATTTGGTAATGTTAGAAGTTGTCCTAACCATCTTAATCTTCGGATCTTGACTTCTGAACTCCAATAAATTTCTTTCAATCTGGTATATAAATATTCATTTTTGATTATCTATGGCCATCTATGGCCATCTTATCTTTAAAACTTTCCTAAGAAGACTTCTATTAAGTTTGTCAATCTGATTTCACCGTTGTACATAAATATGCTGGTAACGTAGTCATTAAGTAATCGAAGTCTTACGTTAAGACTTAATTTCTTGCTAGTTAATACACTCTTGTGCTGAAGAAATGCATGTATTGCTCGTTGCTTTCTGCTTTTAATATCATCTTCGGTGCTTAGAAAAGTGCCCGTGTACTTGCACTTTTTCCAAGACTGATTATCATTTCTTGCAATAGTACATTCTTCTGTTTTTGACTGGTTTACTTGAAGATTTCTTTTCTCTAGTTTTTTTCAGTCACTAGGTCACCAACAAAATCGGTAAACAAACATCGGTAACCAAAGACGCTTTCTGTACGTCGTTCCCGCTCACTCGCGCCAAAGACGCAAAACATGGAGGCAATGTCTACGGCAATGTCCGCGTTGCAAATTAGCCAGAAAACGGCGAGTTATTTAATTTATAAGTCTCTTTTGTTTAACAATAACCATGAATTCTTTGCGTAATCATAATAATGCATTAAAAAAACTTCAATGTTTGTTGGGGTTATATAACTTTTAAGCAAGTATACGAATTAATGAACGTAATACAAATTTAATTCTGCAACAGTAATCAATTATTTGTAGCCACTTAATACAAAGCAACAGGAAATCTTCATCAATCCTGTTAGTTCAATAAAGTCCGTGAAGACATCTCAGAATGGTGTGCACTGTGAACATTTTAGTTACTTTTTTTGCACTCGCCGCCGATTTTGGGAGCTTGACCCGTCACCCGCGTTTCAGACCCTTACGTATTTTCATAGAATTTGTTACTCTGGAAACCAAACTTCAGCACTTGTGGAATGACAGGAATCTAGTTCATCGTCAAGTAGACCTTTCTATGATAAGACAGTGAAATATACAGCCACAATGCAAGGCGTATACCTGAATAATCAATATTTAGGCAGCAGCGTGGCACACGAAACTGCCTAGAAGAACAATGATCACCCACGGATTTACTAGCCGGCTGGGAACTGTTTAACTTTTGTAAAGAAGCGCATACATATACAGTGAAAATGAAGAGACAAATGATCGATTGATTGTGAATTCTGGTTTTTCCTATGTTTAAAATCTCGGTTCAGAAAAATTAACAAGCTGAATAGCGTAACCATTTACTAATCAGGATCAGTGCTCCTTAACGTCAAAGCCAAGCCTTGTGAGGAGATTTAGTTAGGTTTTCCCTCGCCCTAGTTCCCAAGATTTAATTTATTTCAGCTGAGAGAAGTAGTATAGCTGATCCTGTAAGAAACAACAAGCCATAAATATACTTAAATCGAGATGCCCTGGCGATGTTCCAGTACACAATATTTATGTGCATGTTAACATCCCATTAAGTGCATAAACGTTAAAACTGAATCGCATTACGAACGCAGCCATACAAATGTGAGAAGAGAGGACCCAGGAGCCTACTTAAGCTACCAGTTACTGAATTGTGGTAAAAAGCGACGAAAACATAGGCGCAAACACTACGGATATATACAATTATCTAAATTTTCTTATAAGGTTAAACTGCTTTGTACTGACATCCATCCAGCCTACGATTTTATTATATTAAAAATTTTAAAAAAGTTATAAGAAACATCAGATCCATTGAAATGATGTCTTCTTTAGAAGTCACTGGCGATGTTCCAGAATACAACATAAAAGTTAAAGATTAATTGTATATGAGAGCAATCATACAAATGTGAGCTGAAAAGTCTTACACGGGACTATAGATGTCAGTTTGTTTCCTATAGATGTCAGAATCAGCACCTTTCTTAAGCCAACTAATACGAGTCCTTGGTTACACGAAAATGGCCAAATAGTCGCATATATAATGCTCTCACACTTGCTAAGTAACCGAAGTTCAATGTTTTCACTTCTACAGTTTGTCCACTAATGCACGGATAATAATAGGAGACAAAGATTAGTGCCAGAGCTAAAGTGAATTCCTGGCATACTTGTTGCATTACATTATATAGAGTTATGAGATAAATATTACAGATAACAGGCAAAGATAAACAAACCTAGGTGTGGTATATTTATCAGATGTGCTTGCATTACAAAGCGTAAAACACTTGTCGGCATATTACAAAGACACTGCCTTCTGGGGTACAGAAAGATTTAAAAACGCCTTGTTATTCGAGAGTAGGAGAAAACTGCGCAGATAAAGTAGTCCACCAGGTCATTCACAAGAAGGCACTTGTAATTACGTACAACCATTGTGCATACGTATAAGTGCCTTCCTGTGAATGACCTGGGCTACTACAACGTGATTTTTTTCTTATTCGCATAATTTTGCAGCACCGGTCTAAAGATGTTAACGGTTTGATTAGTGATACAAACTACTGGTCTATTATCGTTTTTTAAACGGCACTCTGGCCACAGGGTTTGCTCAATGAAAATGTTCGCAGCGGAACCGGAATCTTTCTCATTATCATCAAGAGTAAATTAAATAAAACGGCACGTTCGAATGTCAATGCAAAAACGAATCAGCAAAAAACATTAAAAACCGAAACAACAACGATCGGAAATAACGACCGTTTTGAATCGTTTGTAGTAAACAAGAGGCAGTTACAGCAAGCTACTAAAAACTATGCAGCATATAAGAAAAACAAGTGTGTAAATATATTACAAACAAATGAAAATTAACAAACAAAAGAAAAACCAACAACAGCACGAAGCACAACACTAACAAAAAACTAACTAACTAACTAACTAACTAACTAACTTACTAATTTACTTTCTTACTTACTCACTCACTCACTCACTCACTCACTCAATTACTCACTTACTCACTTACTCACTTACTCACTTACTCACTTACTCACTTACTCACTTACTCACTTACTCACTTACTTACTTACTTACTTACTTACATACTTACTTACTTACATACTTACTTACTTACTTACTTACTTACTTACTCACTGACAGACAGACACAAAAACTTGGTCATTATTGGTTTTATTGCAGAAAAAATATCTGTCAAAATTCAAGGAAATACTAACAACAGTTAAACTACCAAACAGTAATAGGAACAATCTTTAAATTCGTTTATAATATCTTTAATAATCTTGAACGACTATTGTAGCAGCAGATAAAAAACGATCTATGCTATGTTCTAGTGCAGGGATTCTTAGGCTAACCCGGCTGAGAAACAATGACCATTTATTGTAAGAAGTTCGTTGAGTAAACTCAAATTACTAAAGGAACTTCAACTATAGCTGAGGAACTTGGATAATGATCATCATCTTACGGGAAACGAAAATTACAAAGTCGAGAGATCTCCTTGCAATGCTAGATGCATTAAGTAATAAGTGTAAAAATAGCCTACCAAGTCGCTATCCAACTGCAGATCAGGACTACGATCAAGATGCTTCTGCTGATGACGACGACGATGATCACGGTGATGGCTACGCTGACGGCAGTGGCTTCTGCGTTTTATTTCGGACATTGCCGCTTGGTCCTCGTTTTTGCGAAGTACTAATGGTTCAGCAAAAATCCGGTGGAGGTCGCTTCTAATACCGCTTAAAATATATATATATACCTGGAAGTACCACTTTTTCACCAAACAACAGAAATCAGAGCAACATGCATGTCACAAACGTTGTTCACAAGCCAATCAAATGGCAAACCAAACACATGCCATCCCTAGATACAATTGAAACTTCCACAGGTAAACTTTGTCATTATTTAATAAAACAGATAAGTTGTTGACAAACCAGATTGTCGGTTTGATTGACTATCGATCCGGGTGATTAGCAGTTAGGTTTGCACCAGCTGAGGGCGGGTTTAACTGACGTGGTAAGTCCAACATCAACAGCGCACAGGTCACACTACAAGCAATGTCACACAAGGGCCAGGCTCCATTTTACATCTTAAAAAGAAAAAGTGTTTGCAATGCAACACAGAAGACAAATCGAAGAACAATACTTTCCCAACTTAGCTGGCAACTAACGATATCATTAATTAATTATGACTGTGATTGCCATAATTTTTTATAAACCATTGCGCTTTATTTTACTAATTATTACTCATTGCGGGTAATGAGTTGGAGAAAGGAGACACTGAAAAATTTGTGGACAAGTCGCGATTTGAACCCGAGACCTGGACAGCTACTAATCCCATTTATCAATTTTCTTGAATTGAATTATTGGCGTTATATATAGATCTCCAGGCTCAGACGTCAACATTAGGTATAACTAAGTTCGACGTGGATACATGTCTTAAAAAGGCAAATTACAACAGTATGACAAGAAGCAATCTATAGACTGTCATTTCACTCATCACTTTACTGTCACCTGGCGCAATGCAGTTTGCACACATGGTGACCACTCGGCTTTTCATTTATCTTATTTTTTTAAAAAGCTTGCTGCATGTGCAGGACTGCGCAGATATGGTATTTAAAGTTGAAATAAAACTTGCGAAATATATGACTGCGTAGATAACTTAAATGAACTCTGCAGATTATGGTATTTAACCAGTCAGTTAAAATAAAATTGGAAGTAAATGACAGTAGATTGTTTACAAAAAAAAATCACCCACTGAAAAACAGCTGTGCCAAATAAAATTAACAGAATTTTGGATAAGAAAATGAGAACTATTGACAAGTTGTAAAGGACAGCACATTAAATGAGCTTGTTGAATTAGCTCCATTGCTCTGCCTGTTGAATGTTATAGAAGGAAAAGTATGAAAGTTGCAAAATTTAAATAAAACAGCAGCAGAGCATATGCTGCGCTGTTGTAGCGGTAGTAAATTTAAATGTCACAGAAATCACTTGTTCAGTAACTGAGGAAAATGTTATGAAGCTGGAGTTCGCTGTTAGCTATTGATCACTGCATCATTTTAGTGGTTTTACTTTCTAGGTTCTTCAAATTACTCAACATTTAAATACAATTATTATGTGTCTATTTATTATGAGCGATTCATTTAATGCACAAAAGTGTGTAATGGATCTTTTTTACATTTAAATGAAAGCAACAATAACCATATAAAGCACAATGTCTAAAAATGACATCGCTAATTTAAAAATTCTAGCTTTCTAAAAGAACCGAGACATGTGAATTTGTCAAAACAGTTTCTATTGCGTGTTACTCTGTGAAAAGAACGACTTTTTAAAACTGATTCACTATATTAGTCACTCTGCGTGACTCAATATATTCACCAAAAACATGCGATTCGCTATATTCGTTCACATGATGTGACCCACGCTGTAGCACTTCGTCCAAAATCATTGTAAGAATACTGCCCATGCACGCTGCAACTATTCTAGATTTTACCTATTCCAGATTTATTGTATTAACACAAACTCACTTGTCAGCACTATAACAGCGCCCAAACAGAAACCAACGAACAAGTACACACTGTAACACCAAGATGGTTGAGCATTCCTCGTTATTCGGGAAGTCACACGACGCAGGAAGCAAACACAGCACTAGGCCACCAGGAACAAGAAAATCCCAGGTCATCTACTCAGCACTAGTACACCCAGATATAAGAAAATCCCAGGTCTTCTACACCGCACTAGTACACCCAGATATAAGAAAATCCCAGGTCATCTACACAGCACTAGTACACCAGATATAAGAAAATCCCAGGTCATCTACACAGCACTAGTACACCAGATATAAGAAAATCCCAGGTCTTCTGCACCGCGAATTTTGTAGATTCCGAAGCAACGTTCACGTCAAAAAAACCACAGCACACGCGGTTAATACAAGGAATGAAAAGCCCAGACTGAACTATGTACATGCTATAAGTATGCTATGTACACGTACATAACAAGTAGATAACAGCGCCTTATCAGAACTTAAAATATCAAAGTCTTTCTGGTGACCGCAGTGCCTCAAAGCGACGGTAGATCTGTATATGCGGGAAGGGGGTCACTGTCTGCAGCTTACTTCTGGAATTCGTGTTTAGTAAGTGCTGCAATTTCAAAGTCGCTAACAAAACACGCACTACAAACAAGGCAAATGTAAAGCAAACGCAACGGGAAAGGTGGTGAATGTTTCTTCCTGTTTCTGACATTGTTTTCTCATGACACCGAAACTCCATAAAAACTTCTGCCTCCGCAACAAATGTAAAAAACCGGGGGGAAATGGAACTTCACACATATTCGCCTCACCTAATGTACAGTGATGACGGTGAGAATGATGATGATGCCCAGTAATAATGGCCACAACAACGACATTGGCAATGAGTCAGTCAAGGCGATGATCATGATGAAGATGGCAATTACTAACAGTTGTAAAAACTCTGCCTAAACGGGAAGCCAAGATTACACGCCACAGTGTTGTAGACCTGCAAGGTTATCAGGCATCACTACTCCACGTTGTGAGCCTTGTGACTATCTTCATCATTACGTGTAAGGCGTCAGCATTCATGTTTCGATTGGATTGATTCAGTCGTGTGAATCAGCCACGTACAGGTCTAGCTCACGCATCATTGCATGACACTTGTTCTACACTTTGGCACACTGCCAGAAAATCGAACCTGCTTACTTATCTACACACGACAGCAACAACTCAGTAATTACAATGTATGTCTTTAGGAATCAATGTTTTTTGTATAAACATATTTATTTAAATATACAGATTTAAAATACATTTATACAAAAAAATATAGCTGGGTGCCCAGCTATCAAATTAGCATTGGGACAGTTTCATGTGCCATGCTGACTCAACTGTTTTTCTCGCTGGGTTACTCTTAATAATTAGCTAGATTTCGGTTCTACCACAACCATAAACGTATTACTCAGCTTCAAAGCTAGGCCCTGCGGCCGAGTGCTTGTTATCAAACTGTAAGAAAAAAATCACTCATTACTTATATTTCGTATAAAATGCACAATGGAGTCCTTAAAAAATCAGATCCGCACACTAGCCACGCACGGTAGATGTGAGACTAAAGATTATAAATCATAATAGCTCACAAAGCCTGAAGCGATCACACGCTTTTTATGATCTTCGTCGGGGCTTAATGTTATCAGCTGGAAAAAATTTGTGGAATTTTGTTGTCGAGACAAAAATCTTATACAGGCCACTTGAGTAAAAACCTTAGACCTTGAGAGTAAGAGTATAAACTAAATACGCCAAGGACAATTTTCCACGATTTGCAATGAATGTGCAAAAAGACTAACTGTTGCAAACTCAGCGCATACCATAAAAGTCTTATACTTATAGGGAAAAGTTGCATCAGTTGTCTCAAACAGAACTTAACTAGAACTTAGAATTTTAGTCTGCTGCATTCGGCGACAGTAACGGTGGCGGTGATTATCCGGTAAATATTGCCGCGTGATGCGGGTAAACTAACTGTTCACATAGCTCAAACACCAAACAGTAGCAGCAATTAGCTTAATACTGGTATCACAACGAAAAAAGTTTCCGCCTGCGTGTCCATAAGCATTTTAATACGGGATTCTTTTGGTTATCAGGTTTGCTCGCATTTTTTACAACTCGTGTGACCCAGTGTGAACAGTCTTAAAAAGACTAAGAGCGTTCCTGACCCAAATTCAGGAACGTTTGCCAGTCAAAACTCCAAAAAAGCCTTCTCGCTCGCAGAAAAACCATGCCGTGAATTTTATTTATTTACTAGAACCTACTCATGTTTCCACCAATCATGAGTCTAAAATATCGAGGCTTCTCAGAAATTCGCGGTCGAACGATAAGCAGATTCTGAAGCCCTTGGGCCTTGGCAGTCTTGTTGCATCAGACACGCGCCCGATAAAAACATTTTTCGTGTGTCGCCATCGCGCGGTCAAATGTGTTATCTTTTGCCGGCTGTTTGAAATGTGATTATTTTCACAAGAGCAAAAGTAGTGTTAATTTAGCAAGGTCGGATCTGGAATTTCTGTGTTTTTGCGGCAACAAGAGTAGGTGTTACTGACGCACAAAGCTTTGTTGACAATGTCGCTAAAGACTCATATTTCACAGTAAAAAATCTAAAGAATTCAAAATATCAGCCAATATTGTTTATCCTGACTAAGACTATACACAAGACAAAGACTAAGTTTGAAATCTTCCAATCCACAGTTTCCCAGTAAAGAAGCATAGAAACTGACATGTCCCTCGCTCATGTGACTAAAGGTGGCTGCATTCTTTCTCATAAAAATACCATTATTTGAAAAGTCTGAGTGAAGATTAGAAAGAAACTCGATTTCATAGTTGATGGTAATATATCTATAAACAAAACAGCAGGATTTAGTTTATGCAAGTTCTCACTATAAAGGTTTAAGTTTCAAATCCAGATACGTTCGCATTTAATCAACATTCTCTTTTTTTAACAAACTAGCTGTCCGTGCAGTGGGCACCAATACTATCTACTCTAGAATAAGTGATGCTGTCAATGCCACACTGCGAACCTGCTAGGAAATCAGCTGCTGGTAACTCTGCCAATCTAACTGCCTGTCTATGTTATCTAGCAGCAACAAGCCAATATACAGGATTAAGAAACCGAGTGACTGCATAAACAGACCAGCAAAAATAAGCACTACGTTACGTTTACTGTTTTCTTATGAGCCTAGTCTAACATATTACCGGCATGAGTCAACACCAAGTCAGCCATTTGGCGAGAAAAACAAACAACAGTAACTGCATTATATCTGGCAAGGCTCTCTGAAGGAGACGAAGGGCTCTTGCAATCTTCTGAGAATTCACAAAACTTTACTAGTGATCCACAGGCTCTGACCAGATGTCAGGTTAATGGAAAGAAAAATGACTGACAAAAGTGGAAGGATACGCCAAATAAGCTTGACAATTCCACAAACTCAGCTGGAAGGCAAAGCGTCACAAATTGTCACATTTCGCTTGAATCCTGGGAATTAAAAAGAGATGAAAATCATGACAAAGCCAGCTAAGACAAGTCTATACTGATGAAGGACACGAGAATGGCAATAGATTCTGTAGCTAATGGGAGACATTTCCCAAATAAAAGATTCTGACAAATGACAACAACTGTGCGCTTATGCTTACCAGAAATTAAAAAAACCACTAATGTCACTGATGCACACACACGTACTTATTCACATCTAGTGAAAAATGATTTAGTGCTTGTGCATTTAACGAACTGCACAAAACAAGTTTGCGTCTCCGAAGTTACGGTTTAATTGCACAAGCAAGGCGTTTCCGATACGTGAACTAAACAATTTCACAAATCAGGGCCGTCACTCATGTTCACAAATGTATTTTTTTTTGTTACAGTTCATGTGTTATTATGCAAAAGATGACCTTTTGCTGGAACTGTGTCTCCACAATCTGAAAAATGTGAACGCGTCCCAATCCTCGTTGAACAAACAGCTACAATAAGCACTATAACACAATGATTTCTACAGATGTTTACATGTGTTAATGACATGACTTCGCTTAAGAACTTCTAAGTAGGTAAGATAAATTGTTAAATGTCAAATACGTCTGGCTTCGCAAATCTCCACATTTGAAACCATTAGCCATACAATCTGTAAATATGATTCTGTCATGTTTGCTAGCTACAAAAGGAAGGTTCCACTAGTACTAATGATTAAGAAGAATTACGGACCTACTTAAAATTATTGTAGATACCTTGTTTTTGCAGCACTTGGTCAAGTTTTGTGCAGTTTTGAGTTAATGAAAATTGAAGATTGAAAATAAACCCGTAATCGTAAATTTTTGAAACTAACTTGATCACAAAACTAAGAAAGACGAAGTCCATACCGAGCCTGGGAACCGACCCTAGGTCTTCAGATTATAGTTCAGTCCAACGTTTTACATTACCAGAGTGCTCGGCGTCTTTGATTTCATGACCTTGGACTCAATCCTAGCGTCTGTTAAGTAAACAGGAGGGCAGAATAATTGACTTCTGAACATTATTTTTAAGAGCTTCTGAACCTGTCCAGTGCTAGCAATTTCACTGTAAATGTACATGGCTTGGCTCGCCATAATCATGCTTTATCCTTTAGTTAACCTTCCCATTCTCCTAAGTTCCTGGCCAAGTGGAGCAGAAGCAAGAGAAGCGCTTGTTGCACAGCTTCAAAACGATGGGATTCATCGACGCGCGCACACGCAGCAGCAGCCTAAATGCCACTTGGTTATGTATTATAACACTGGGGTTGACATTTAGACAAACTTACAGCTAAGAGCAGAGAATTTCTCAGCAACAGCAATTGATTTCTAATAGCAGAGGTTACTGCATGCAAGCGTGCGCTGGTAACAAGGCTAGCAGGAGCGTATGGTGGAGGCATTCTCATGGCAGCGGTAGTGCATGGTGGGGATATTCTCATACTAGAGGTTGCTACATGCAAGCATTTGCTGGCACAGGCATTCTCATAATTCAGAGCAGCAGTTACTACATGCAAGGTAAAAAGTTAGTGGCAGCACAATGTACGTGTATCTCTTACATTAATATTCTTGGTATGGGCTTTATATATATATAAGATTCGAGGCTACAGCTTCGACGAGGGCACCATTTGCGGCAATCTATATATCAAACGAAAGGTCTCGATCTAGTGTCTTCTCATTGATGGTTTATTTTCCGAATCGGGCCCACCGGGAGGAACGGGGGACGAAAAACCTCCAAAAATGGCCCTTTTTCGGCCGTTTTTTGCAAAAGTTATACGGCTGAGATGTAGAGAACGGGAACGGGCCGAGGGGGGTGCTGGGTATGGATAGATAGTCCGTTTAGCGGTGGGTGTAGTATTCTAACATGATTACAACTATAATGCGAGTGCTGGAAACAAAAGTTAATAAGGCATTGGATATTCTAATAACAGGGATCCATGCATGCAGACATGAGCTGGAAACACGGGCCAGAAGAAGTAGTACACAGTGATTGCATTCTCACAGCAGTACTTACTGCATTGAAACATGTTTGTGCTGGTAGCAAAGATTAGCTTAGCAGTAAGGTATGATGGAAACATTCTAACAGTCAAGAGTATTGCGCACCAGCATAAGCTGGTAAAACAGGAGAGTGCATGGCAAGTGAATTTTCACAGCAGAAATTTATGTACATATGCATGTACTAGTAACAAGTGTCAGGTACTAGAAGTAACACATCAGTGAATACACGGGCAGGTTGCAGTGTCATACCAAGGATTAATGTAAACGATACAAAGCTGTCTAATGCATCTAGGTGAATCACCAGGCATCCTCATTCTTGGAGAAGAGGTTACTGCTCACAAGTATTCTGGTAAAGACACTATACTTATTCATGTAGATGATATCACTGAATGAGTGGAAAATAAATAAGCACTTATTTTTTTAAATTAAAGTGACAATGAATTTTCTCTGCTTTCACAACAACAGACTTCGTGAGCTCAAAAGTTTCCAGAGAAGGTTCCTCCCATCATCGAAAATGGAATGCTCTTACTGAACTAATTCTAGTAAAAATTCATTAATGTGCTGCATGCACAATACAACATGATTCAGTTTATTACTACTAAAGTCTGTCTTGCTGGAAGCCGACATTAAAAATCAATATTCGTGGAGACAGCCATGCAAAAACATAACTCATAATATTTACTGGGTGCAATAAGATGCAAAACTACATTGTTAAGCATAAACTAGTCTAATGAATGCACAAATAATTTAAAAACCAAACTCGACGGCTGAATTGGTTATCAAATACCAAAAGACAAAGCACAACCCTAGCATCCCCAAAATCCATTGTCAAATATAGCTTGGATGCAGACATTTTTAGAAATTTTTAACCAATTATCGCCAGAACTTGACAGCACTACCTTACACAATGAAAGAACTGTCTATTTTAATACATGGTTATTTATTTGTCTCGTTGTAACAGATGAAAGACAAAATTCAACCCCTACGGACAGTACTCACCTATAGAACATGTCAAATTCCTAAAATTACCACAGAAAGAATACCTATGTGCAATCTACTTGCTAAGTCCCCAAACGATAAAGATCAGACCCTGCAAAATTTTAAGATAAAATCCTTTGATTTGCAGGAATGCCTGATTTTTTACATGCTGCTATAAAAAGTGCACACTCGCTGTTACAAAATGCTAACGATTCCATCTGCTCTTTCCTGTAGGCAAATGATCCAGCAGAAGTTACCTTGAATTCCCCTGTTTGAGAAGCCATATACTTAAATATAACCTTCTACATGATTAATACGGCTTCTTAAAGAATATTTAAATGGGATTATAGATTATTCATATTGCATATTCATAACTGCCAGAATTTTGAAATATAAATCATATCAAAGGCAAGGTAAAGGTAACATAAAGGTAAAGTAAAGTAATAAAAAAGGATCAGGATAAAGATAAAGAGGGTACTCAATAGAAGGTGCACAGCACAATGCAGTTCTATGCTCATAAGAAGTCATTATAGAAGAAAAGTTAATTTGATTGACCTCCCCAGGTCATTAATTCACTATACAGTGGGTTTTGCAGGGGGATTGCCATACTAGAAAAGCAATAATTCATGACCACCAGCCTGCTCAAATTGATTAAGACTTTTTGGCATTGTCACCTTGATCTCAGACGTACTAAACCAAAAAGCAATGGGTGCCCAGACATATCCTGTGTCAAGTTTGGCCCGTTTTGATCGTATTGCGCAGACAGGTACTCACACAAGTGCCCACATACATGTAGCCTCGACTAAACACCTTACTGTCAGTGAGGGTAATAACAACATTATGCAGTTTAACAGCAGTATGAATAAAATGCGCAGCATATGCAATTTTTCCTAAAGGTGTTTGAAATTCAAAAATTGATTTAGCAGCAACTCAGTCAGATAACCATTAGCATCTCTAAACAGTTCTATTCAATATCATGCCAAACCAGCAGGATAACCAGGACAACAAGCAGCGCTAGATACTGTTCCAAGTTAAAAATCGACACAAACCAAACATTCGACCCACCAAAATACAATGCATTATGATAATCATAATCAGCTTCATATTACCTAACCGACTAACACTCTGGTAACTAGAGAACCAAATAAAAATGTTGCCTACGAAATTAAAATTCAAAGCTGCTATATTTCTAAGGGGAATTAAAGAAGCCCTTGCTATTGGCCATGATTTCATTGATCTTCTCTGAAGGTCACTTTGGATGGCTTCACATGTATTATT
Organism: Tubiluchus corallicola; assembly: GCA_030141605.1. Taxonomy (NCBI): domain Eukaryota; kingdom Metazoa; phylum Priapulida; class Priapulimorpha; order Priapulimorphida; family Tubiluchidae; genus Tubiluchus; species Tubiluchus corallicola. The sequence continues at coordinate 76,704 of JAQGDQ010000597.1, forward strand.
GATGAAACTTATTAAGTCTAGCAGCACTAGATCTATGCAAATCCTCTTACAAAACCTGTCACAGAAAACTGAATAATGACACACAAAAAAACACTTTGGGCTTGGATTTTCAAAATAGTAAAGCTGATTACAAGGAACTTTTTTGAAGCTAAACTAAGACAATCATAGACATAGCAAATCCGGTTGAATTGTAGAACCTGGTTTGATAGTAATACGCTTTGAAAAAAATAATCATGTAAATTCAACTCAAAAAATGTGTAGGGAAGCTAAAGACGTTGTGACCTAGTGAGACCCATCTTTTCAAACGTATTTTGGTTGTAGATGCTCAATTCGAAGCACCAGACAGAATTGAATGTGTCTTGGAAGGTTTACCCCACATCAATGAGCCTTTTGGCAATTCCAGCAATTTATAATGATCATGAAAAGGTCAACGGCTTAAGTGTGCCAGATAATACATTTGTGTACACCTGACAACATCTCCCAGCCCATAATATTGTAATAGTAACACTTTTAACAGCTGGCTAGAACCAAGTAAGGTCTGCGCAAAACAATAAAACAAACATATGCAGCAGACAGGTTTGGTTTACACACATGTCACAACTATGCGTGCTCACAACGAAACTGTGAAAAGGCTTATTGTTTAGACGTTCACATGGTTTGACTTGTCTAGGCCGAGATCAGGGCTTGTTTTTTCCGCCAACGTGTAACCTAACATTTAATTTTAAAAGAAAGTTGTCTTTGCTTCGCTAACAAATTAGTTTTGGCAAAGATGCAAAATGATAATGTCTATAATGTTAAGACCTTTGAGTAAATAATAGCGTGTAAACATTTTGGATTATTAAACAAGCATATATATATATATATAAATGTTAATGTTTATGTTGTAGTTTAAGTCTTGTTAATGTTTAGTAAACTGCTCGAGAAGCCACTTTCAGTTCTGCTGTGGAGCTTAACTAACTTCTGCACAAAAAGCAGTCTCTCCTTTAAAAGGCAATGTGACCAGGAATGAGTTATAGCAAAGGAAATCTGGAAAGCAAGCTTTACATTGCTGTTGAAGGCTGTATACCAGCTAGCGCCAGGTCACTGCCTTCTTTAGAGGAATTACATTAAAGAAAAACAAGAACAAGTGCTAAAGTATAATATACAGAGCAACAATGCAACAATACACTTCCTAGAGAAAGAGTTCATCGGGTCTGTTTAAAACGCATCTCTAGACACATATTTATCTTTGCCTCTTCTTCAATAAGCAGGACGTTTGCATCGGCATCACAGGTATTATCATAACCCATTTACCTTTCTTCGAATCTGCATGCAAAGTTCTCAGAAGTTTTCTTATGGACCTGTCCAGGTACGGAATATAACAGCCCTATTACTAGTGTGACCAACAAACCAGGCTTGATTACACAGATTCTATGGGTGCAGCACTCAGGCAAAAATAGAGCAGTGAATGCAGAATACTGTGCTAAAATATTATAAATGGAGGGAAATCTAAAGTCTAAACAGACGACAATGTCATATCTTTTTAATCGATTTGGCATTCATTATTGAAAATATTCATACAACAAAAATCATAGATGGATTCATGGATGTTTTTAATGAATAATTCTAATTTTCTTCTTTAAAGAAAGAATAAAATAGAATTCTTCGTTAAAAACATCCATGAATCTGTCTATGATTTGTTGTATTGGGAACTAAACTTTATTTGCTAGTTAATGGGCTTTGCAGACTTTTACAGTTTCTTATGCTGTATCTGAAAATATTACAAAAAAGACAAATTCAAAAAAAACAAAACTTATAACTATAACTTACAGGGATAGCTAATTTTAAGGAATATCTAAAAAATGCAAAACTAAGTTACGTCGTGAAGCAACACACAACTTTACTTATTTGAGAAGTCTGTGCTTGGTCAGAAGAAAATTAATAAAAAACAGTAATAAACACTTAAGCAACTTAATAAGAAGTACTGTACCTAATAATATGCACAATAATGTAACATTTATCACCGACCAGTGTATCTTATATTAAATTTTAAAATTTGACTTACATGTCCACCCTGACAAAGCTAGGAACCTAAATGCATTAAGCTCAGCAAACAAAAAAGCATGTTAAATTAAATCAAGTCAGACAGTTTTCACACAGCCCTTGGCATTACTAACAATAGTGGTAGTGGTAGTATACTTGCTACATTAGTTCAAAGAATTATAGAAATTCATTATACAGCAAACACTAAGCACAAAAACCTCAGTGGTGAACAGTCATACAATAACAATATTAACTAGATTATCTGTAAACAAAATACTCTGACAAATAACTTGGCGGAAGTGTAATAGAAGCTTCTGGATCAAATTTACGGGGATGGTCACTCTAATATTCAACGTACCTTGCAAATCTCACATTAGACGGCAGGGTATTTCAAACCTAAACACTGAACATGAAATATGCAAGCATCTGCAAAACCTTACAGTTAAATGCCTTTTCCACCACATGCCTGCATTGGAAAGGGCCAATATGGGGAAGAAAGTGCATAAGGAGTGATGTATATATACTGTAAATGGTGATCTGATCACTAGATCATCACTGGATCCAGCTATTTAAAAGCTGATATATTAAAGTTTGGCCTAGATCAAATTGTGTGCAGTTTTTTTTACCATTTCTCATAACTGCTAGCTTACACTAGTGATAAGCAATTTCAGGAAAGAATTTTATAATTGCCTGATTCATGCTCAAATCATCATTTACTGTGTATGTACTTGCCTATACTGTCTGCTGAAACTCTGAAATTAAAATACCGAGAATTTTGAGGCAATCAAGAATAGTGAAAGACACTGTGCAATTAATTTTACTAAAAGTGCTGGATGTTTATCCAAGAAATCAAATTCCAAAGAAAAAATGAGTCAGACAATTCTGACGCACTCAATCTAATTGCTAAATAACCCCAACACCACACAATTCTGACAGACTCAACTGAACTCTCAAATAAGTCCAACATTTTAAGAATACCAAGTTTGCCACAAAACCCTAATGTCCAAAATACCACAAATGACATGTTTGTCTTAAGAAGAGAAATTCAGTGAACTATAGTGATTATTTTAGACTACATTAATGCGGAAAGACTTATTAAGTACTAAGTAAGTAAAGTAGTATTAGTAAGCCATCATAATTCCTTCGTCCAAGTTAATTATGTACATAAATCTTTCAGATAACTACCGTCAGAATTCAGACAAACTTTTCCTATACAACTAAAATGCAACAGCACAAAAACGCTTTACTCATTTCTCCTTTTGTTTTATCCAGGCCTCGTTGTGTTGCGGTACATGCAAACCGCAGCGCAGTGGCCAAGAAAACAAAACATCACCAAACAATGACAAATTTCTGCAAGACAAAAAATGCACCAATACTAAAAGCTTGCGAAAATTAAAATATGTACCTCGTCTTGAAGTGTAGCACCTTCGAATTCACCTACATCTTCCAACGAAGAGCCATAGGAGGTTGATAAATTAGGAACAGATCCGTTTAACGACGGAGACCTTACGGCCGCCATGACTGTCTAACAAAAAACATCACGGGTCACATGACCAACTTTACGACCAAATCGTTTTCGCCATCTACCGAGTAAACAGCAAAACAAAATTGGCTTTTGCCAGTTTTCGTAAAATTCTGACGAGTCAAAAATGACTATTGAGAATATTGATATTTTTACATAAGTTGGATATGTGACACAATGGGGAGAATATTATAAGAACTACTTAAGTGTTATTACTGCGTACATCATTATACATAATGCACTGCTAAGTTTGTTTTTTTTTCAAATCCATTCTGTGGAACTCCAGTTACTATTTAAATAAACTAATTGGTAAATCTTTTGTCACAACTTCATTAATTACTGTAACTACTTAAAAATATAAACTAAGCTACAAAAAATTAATTGCTTCTGATGATTTGATCTTATTATAAGCTGTTGTTAACATTATTATTGTTATTGGGCTCAACCGACTACTATAAATTATTCTTTTATTAAATTTTATACAAAATCTCCTAACATAATTTGACACACGACTAGCACATTTTACAGTCAAGCTTGGATGAATTCAATAAAAGCATTGTAAAGGTCTCACAAATTTATCATCAGTATTGATCTGTATTAACAAAATTGCACAAAGTAAAAATGTATTAATTAGCTTGCTGTATTCTTTACATTGCAAAAGATTAGCAGCATTTTCGTCCAAATTTGCTCACATAATCACAGAGCACAAAGTTTAGTAAAAAATCACTAATAGTGGTTTCTTCTGTGATTATCTTTCTTCTGTAACACTAGCTTTGCTGTTTCACTCATAAACCTCCTAGCAGTAGCAAACAAGGCAAGGATTTTCAGGCTTTGTAAGAGTTCTACTAATCTAGAGCATTTTGTATAAAATATTGCATGCCTGACTATCTTCGAATGAGGTGCATAAGTAAAACAAATTTTGTGCGAGGAGATATATTAGTTATTTTAAGTTTGTGTAATGTACTATAATTGAAATTAAAGTGGACAAACTAATATGACATAGTAATAATGACATTAATATGTAATAGTCATAGTAATAACATGACATTTGATAAGCCTAAACTGGTAATTAAAAAAAAAGTTGTGTGCAATTTTTGCCATCTTCCCTTTTAGCTATCAACAAAGTAAGTATAAAGCAACTGTCATAACTTTCTTCATATTTTTCATGGTACAGATACCATCAACAGAAGTTTGGTTCCTTCAATAATTTTGATCTCCTTACTGTTCTTCCTTCCTAAGAGATAAAAATGCTCTGCTGACTACCAGCACGAGAAAGATAAGAAACTTTATGCCGCACTTTCTGCATTTTTTCAATATTATTAAATGTATATTCACGCTGCAAAGTTTCCCAAAACAATCACAAGTCAGCTTCCTCCTTATTGGACTTTTTTTTCTTTTTCTTCTTGTGTTTACTAAAACTGTCAACATTATGTATAGCACCAACTCTGTCAAAATCAATATCTACATGCTCGGAAGAATGTTTCTTCTTCTTGAATTCATTTTCAATGGCAGCATTGTGGTCAATGCTGATTCGCTCAACATTGTCCTTCTTTTTCTTCTTCTTTTTGTGTTTACTTTCATTGTTGACAGCGAGAGAGGCACTAGTTTGGTCGATATTTCCATCTACAAGCTCAAAAGAATGCTTCCTCTTTCTGTGTGTACTTTCACTATGGGTATTACATAAGGCACTAATTCTGTCCGAAGGTTCATTGACATCCTTAGACAGATGTTTCTTTTTCTTGTGCTTATGCTTACTTTGACTATATGTGCTTTGTAAGACAACAGTTCCGTCATAATTTTCATTTTCATGCTCAAAACGTTTCTTCTTTTTCTTCATCTTCTTTTCTTCATCCGTCAAATGTTTGGCAGCAACACAACTGTCGTCAAGTGCAGCATCCGTTGACAACAAACTTAACGACGACTCACAGTCAGTTGATTTCTTGTTTCTTCCATCATCTTCTACAAGCGTCACTGCAAAGAAAATATTCTTCTAAATAGGGAAAAGTGTTTTCCACATACAACAAATTTACCAAAGTACAAAATGTACAAAATGAATGAACTTTTCATCAATACTTTGAAATATTACTTTACATCAAGTTGTTAGCAAGTAGTGCTGAAGCAAAATCTCTGAAGACGAATCGAAGTCGTCTTCTTTTGAATCTTCTCTTTGAATCTTTTTTAAGATTGAAGCCATGAGGCCAAGTCAAGTCTTAGTCATTCAGACACGAGTCTGAATTGAGGTTCAAGTCTTTCGTGTTTTTCATGCTGGATTATAGAGGAACACAGTAAACAATTTTGAAATTTTGAATTTAATTCAAATCTGAATCATTCACATGCAAGTGAGAGTCGAGAAGCAACTTTTGTTTTTTGTTTTGCTGGAGTTACAGTCGAGTCGGAGTCAAAAAGTTAGACTCGACTCAGAATTCCGATTCCAGAACTCCAACACAGACGGGAAGTAAAAAAATTGGCACAAGGAGTGACACATGGTAGCTGCTCTATAGCAGTTATAGTACAAACAATAATTTTTCAAATCCCCATTGTAATTATGAAATCAATCCATGTGGGCAGATTAAACATTAGCTGTATCATGTGATACAATTATAATTTTGAAAATAAAAAGACTAATTGTGAACCATGGGATACTACCATCAAACAGTTCCGAGTCACTAGTAATACTAAAAAATAGATTGACAAAACTAATTTGTTATTTCTGGGGTTTGTTATTACCTCGTCAACATTTTATTTGTTTCTTTCACTATAATTTTGTAAAGCACCTACAGTTTTGACAAATCACATTTTACCTACGACTAAAATAAAGATTTATCTTCACTTGCCTATCGGCCATCGCTGCTTCAAGTCGTCAGGTAACGTAAACAACTTTTGAGGCGGTATTTCGGGTAGTAACACCTCTGGCTCAGTAACTGCCTGTTGTATCGCAATCTCACCACAAAATGCAGGTGCTGAAACAAAAAGTATTAATTTGTGATAAAGCAAAGTGCCAAAAACAGATTAGTGCAAATAAATAACAGCAACCATTTATTGTTATCAGCATTGACTGTAATAAAAAAGCAAATAAATTACAAGCTTTGATGTCCCCAAACTAAGGGCAAGAATTTCAAAACTATTTAACATGATTATACAAATAAATGTTTGATTTAATGAAGCAAAACAAAATTCAAGCATGTAATATTAAAGCGAAATTTCGTCCTGTTAAAATAATAACCAAAAATACAGACCACAATACGGCATTACAATTTCGCCTTAATGTATTTCGTATGCAGAAAAGTGACTTTTCATTAATGACACAACCAATAGAAAACGTCATTCTTTAGAGGCAATTGTCAGGTTTAGAAAACACAGAGTACATCACGAAATTACATTTAACAAATAGCAAACTCGAATGAATTAGCATACCCACCAACAACAAACTGCTTTAACTCTTTACTGGGGAGCATCCAGTTCCATCCCTGATACTAAAGCAATAAATTGAAAGTATGTACATGTTGTGTATTAATGTGCCATATACATCTAAAGATTTGATACTCCTTAGTTACCAATCAGTACAACCAATCAATACAATAGATAAGTTGCTATTAGAAACTGATAGAAATGTGCCAGCAAAAACAGAAACAGCACAAAAAAATCAGTAAAATCAATCAAGACTCTGAGACACTAGTTGACAGGTCACATAGAGTGCATAACAAATGAAGTTAAGCAACATGGCACCTGATCAAAAAATGGATGTGCCTCATCTTAATAGTGGTGGGACTGGATTAATAGACTTAAACAATTATAATCGACCTGAGTTTTTGTTTCCAGTAACCAATAGAGCGCACAATAAACATAGACGTCATTGTAATGAAATCAAGCAATATGGTACTACCATTGCACAGTAACTTATTGCCCTGATGATGCTGCTTATATGTGAAGGTTTCTCATAAGCACAAGTACATAGTTTTTGCAAACAAAAATAAGTATGTATAAGCATGCAAATGACGACAACAGTTTTTTTTACTGTTTTGTAAACTCCAAAATAATAAAATGAACTCGTTGAAAACTTATTCTTCACTTTACACATGTTACTTTCTCTACCAACATTGTAATTAAAACAGCACTGGTTAAGATAACAAACCTGTTACATGTAAATTGATCATAAAAATTTCAAAATTACTACTTTTGTCTGCTTGAAAACCGATAATTATCAATTATCAAATCGATTTCATACCTGATTAATCTACTATGAAAATGAAACAAACTTCCTACCAATATATTTAGGGTATTATCCTTGATAACTGTCAAAGTTCTTGCTACAATCATTCAACATTTAGCCACATCACTTCTGATGCGTGCTGGATTCGGACTTGTGGTGCACAAAATTGTATGTAAAGCGTAAAAAATAAACAAAGAAATTGCTTGTTTCTAATATTGTTAAATACAAATCTGCAGGTTAATTATTTACACAGGTTTCAGAAAAATGGGTAATTTCTAATATAGCTGCATTAAATGACATCAACTAACATAACTGCAAAAGCAATCAGAACCGCAATCAAAACAAGATTCACTAACAGGAAAAACAGCGTCAAAAACAAAATTGTTAGTAAATTCGTGACACTAACACAAAACTGTTAGCTAATTTGCAAGAGAATTCCTTTCACATAAAAAAGACAAAAATTTAGATATATGGAAAAAGCAGTAAACAAGAAGATCAACATCAACCACTAAAATTATCTTAGAAGGCGTTTAACTAAAGGTTCTAGAAATTAATTGATTCTTCGATTATTTGAGGAAGATTTTAGCTTGTTTAAAAGAAGAGCAACAGAATACTGTTTTACAACAACAACAACAGCAACAACAATCTCCCAATTCTAGTCTTTATATTCCATACCTGGTCATTAGGTCCTTGGCTTGTTGTGATTTTATACAACTGCTCCTGCAAAAGTGAAACAAAAGTGATCAAATTATTCAATGGAATAGTGATTTCAGGTTTATCTTTCAAATATCAAGTGAGGCACGATTTCTTTCCATACCCTGTTGTTAAATAACTCTGCATTAAACTTCTGTTTTCAACACTTGCTCTTGGAGGTTTCATTGACCACTGTGATTCTGACTGGGAAGGATGTATTTACATGCGAACATGGCTAAGATAACTCTGTCAATTCAGGGGCTCATCTGAGGAAGTCAGCATTAATAATGAGCTAGGTTTCATCTTGCCACACACATCAACATTGTATACCCTGCTAGCAGCAAGCCGAAGTGCCGACAAAAAATGAAAGGTGACTTTCAGATGATGCCTCAGACTTATAATCTAAAAATATCTTTTCACAGATAATCATAGACAATTGGTAAAATATTTTCTGTGATTATGCATTAGCTTAGGAATTTAATTAACGGCCAAAAGTGTCGATGACGTCACGATTGCATACCCAAAAGCAGGAATCTTCTATATTTATGCATCAAAACAAAACCACGAAGAAATCAACATCAACAATTAAGATTATCTTGGAAGGATTTTACTAAAAACCTCTTTATTTCAGGAATTAAGGATGATTTTTAGCATATTTAAAACAAGGAAAACATAATAGAACATTTTATAAAAAACATAAAATTAAATAATGTGCTGCTGTGTGACATCGACAATGAAATACTAAAACTCGAGAAATTCTAAGTTTACAATTTCAAACTGCAGGTCCATGTATTGATTTTTGAATTTTTGCATCATATTTTTATTTAGGTGGATTGTTGCGTGAACATGACCTTCACTGTGTCAAAATGTTGCAGATCTTGTATGTGAATAAAAGCTATGTCTTTGCATAAGTGGGTGCTGGCTATTATTTCTGTTTTAAGAATTCATTTTGCCCATCATTAACTAATGATCAATGAATAACAAATGCTGACATTTTGCTGCATTGTGTTTTCCACTGCTAAAAAATTTAGTGATTGGCCACAAACTAGTGCACTTTTAATACTTGCAAATCTCATAATTATGATAAAAAATGTGCAAAAAGTTTTATTTAGCAACTCTCTTTGTCAATGACAAACTGATTTGAACTACTACAGATTTGAGATGAAATGAAAAAACTCACAGATTTTGCAGGTCTCGCCTCCGTTTTGTTACTGCACTTCACCGTAACTGCCTCTCCTCCAATAAGTGGCACTTCTGCCTCGTTCAGGAGGGAAACTAAATCTACCTAAAATAGAATGTATGCAAGTAATTAGCTAATCCTTTAGGGTTAAAAGAGCCCAGATATAAGCAAGAGACACATGGCCACCATGCTTTTGCACTTAGTGCTCCACGGCTGTGGAATCGCTAACCATTAACTATGCGTTAACTACCAACATCTAAAAAACTTTTAAAAAACACTTAAAAGCACAACTTTTTAGGCAGTATTGTGAATTATAGTTTTATTTGTACATTATTCAATTTTACGAAGACTTTTAAAATCTTATAAGGTTAGAACTATTTATAATTTGTATAATTTTGTGAAGTTTAAATTTTATAATGACTGTACATAATAGTAAATTGTAAAGCACAATGAAATCTCTGATGTGATGCATCCTACAAGTAATAAATTATTATTATTGCTATTATTATTATTATTATCAGCTATTTACAGCAATTAAGATTAAGGCTTACATAAGTTAAAGACTTTTAGATAAGTATGTTAACTTTGGCAAACATGTCTGACGAAGAATAAAAACACTAAATGTCATGCTTCTACAAAAAGTCACAAAAAGAAAGCGGTTCACTTGCTCTAAAAGAACCATTTGGCATTCAAAATAAATGGACATAATATTTTGTGTTTAACAGAGAACAAATGACTATCTCCTTTTTCAAAACCTAGTTATAAATTTGAACACATTAGAAGGAATTTGCTGAACAACAGAGCCAGAAAACGCGATGGAGTTCTAAAAAGCATAGGAAAATTTAAGCAGGAAAATAGCACCAACATTTTCTAATTGTTAGTAGTAGTAAATTTACTTAGCTATTTAAACTTAATACTATAGCTAAGATGTTGGTACATATTACTTATTACGATGAAAGACCATCACCCAGTCACATCTAATCGTTGTTTGAGGCGGGCCAAATAGTCGAGTTGTCTGTCATGCTTCATGAAACAGGTTGAGGTCTTTGTAATGAGCCAAACTCATGCCTTAATAACGAGCCTGACTGAAATCCTGATAAGGAACCAGGCTCGGGTCTTGATACGAAGCCAGAATCAGGTCTTGATAATGAGCCAGTCATAGGCCCTGATAATGAGCCGGGCAAAGGCCCTGATAATGAGCCAGGTTCAGGTCTTGATAAGGAGCCAGGCTCAGAACATCAATGTTGAGTAGCTCCTGCCATTTTATGTTTGATGCTGATTGGCAGTAAACCAAATTGCATAAAAAAGTCTGCATCATCAACAGCATTTTCCCAGTAAATTTAGCATAACCTGAAAGTAAATGTCAATGAACAAAATCATCATATCATTCACGCACTTAGATAAACCACTCACATTTTGAGGAACCTTGATTAGAAATAGCCGTTTGGTCTTGTCATAAACCTCCTCTGCCCAAAGCACGTCGCCTTCTTCTTCTGCATTTTTGGAAAATGTTTCTTCAATCATCTCAGGTGGAACCTCAACGCTGGAATCAGAAACATGAAGTTGAAGTAAAAATACATTTAGTTTTTGCTATCTACGATAAAACTTATGGTACATATAACCATCACCTTCTCGCCAACCAGCAAACTAACTAGATATTCTGTTATAGAGGGTAGAATTCTGGCTGGCTTAACATCAAACTGTATAAAATGCTTAAAGGAAAACAGCTCACAATTTCAGACCAACAGACTCGAAAAGCAGTTTTAGCAGTTTAGCACAAAAACCTAATTTTGGTAGGTTTTTCTTGTTGCATGTTGGCAGCCATACATATTTAGACATGTAAAATGTCTTTATAGAAATGCATTGCACAGTATAACAAAGCCAGTCATGACATTAAGACAGTCCCATGAAACAATACAATAGCCCAGTGACAACTTCAAATGTTTATATTCTGAACCTATATAGAAATTGCCAAGTTTCTGCTAAATTAAAAAAAATTATAATGAATTAATTGCAAGCCATTAATTAGGTTTTTCAGCCAATATTTGCTAATCAGAAACATTTTAGTAATTATTAAGATAAGGGTAAGAAAAGGCGCGGTCTGAAAAATATTGTCCTGTTTTCCTGAACTAAGCTGAGAATAATCATTACAAATTGATAGCTGGAAAAATCTAAGTCTATCTATTCCTAATGTTACATTTTCGTAAAAATTATGTACATACACACATTCCTGCAGACATTATGGTGTAACCTTTATAGGCCTAAAACATAAAAGAAAACAAAAAGAAGGAAGAAAACTAAACAAATTTAGGAAAATCAGGTGACCCAAAGTTTCTTTAACTCACCTGTGCTTAAGGGAAGATGCTGGTATCTTTATGACAGATGATGAAGAATACTGATCAGTCATCAAAGGTTCATTTGACGAAGATTCAAAAGGAGGTTTAGTGTCTACCTCTAATTTTTGTACATCTGCACTAAGATTGTCCGGATTTCTGTTTCCCTCAATACCTAGAATATCCACATTCACAAAGGAGTCGTTTTCAACACTTTGCTGCTCATGGTTACTGCCAATGTAAGAGCCATCCAGCTGCTCACTGGAATTGTCCAATCTGTTCTTTTTAGGACTAGTTGCTTCATCAGAATCAGATATATGGTCAGACTTTGATCGTTTCTTCTTTTTCTTTTTATGTTTTTTGGGAGACAATCTCTCCAACGGTTTAAAGAACTGAAAACTGATGTCACTCAAGCCTGCACTTTTTGCAGGAGATATATCACTTGAGCCTGGCTCGATACCTCTTGTCGAAGAACTGATGTTTAAGTTCAGATCATTTGCTGTAGACGATGAGGACAAAATGTCGTCGACATGATGTTTTCCCATCTATTTTAAAAAAGAGAAAACAAAAACATTAGTCACGTGACTCATATATTATTATTTTATTTATTTATTTTAAGTGGATTGGTAAATTGTATAAACGATCATATCGTATAAACTAAATGGGAGAGAAAGATAGGAATGTTAAATAACAGACTCGCATCCTGCACAGCAAAAGCCAAAGTAACATGTGGAATATCAATTCGACGCGACACGCTGAAACAGTGAATTTTTTTGTACAGACCTTGAAATAGCTTGAACTGAACTGAGCTAACAATTTAAAAATATAATTATATATAATAATAATAACCGCCTAGAGAAATGGTGTTTTAATCCAAAACAATAAAAAGTTGAAAGTACTTCTAACAGTAGCACTGCAAATTTACGATAAAATAGGGTATATCATAAATCATAATTTGACTTTAAATAATAAGCACCTCGCTAAGCATGATATAAGAAAGGAATTATTATATTATAAAAAAATGACAGCATTATACATGTAAAAACTGCAAGATCATCATCATCATCATATCATCATCTGTTGTAAACATTGGGCAGACAGAATTCTAAAATAAAAGCCGTAATCCAGCAAACAAAGTAGACACTGCAAGATCAACTTGTCAATATCTCCTCTAACATGACCCTTGACATCACTTCAGAACATGCTGCAATGTCACCATCCCATGAATCTGTATTTTTGATTTCTAATGGTGTATTCATAAGATCTATTTGGATGAAATTGATGTAAGTCAGCAGCTGTTGTCCTTGTGGTTTCTTTTCTTTCTGTAATCTTTAATGGCCTGTCATCTGGTAGTCTTATCCATCTTAATCTTCCCCTTTTGGTGTTAACTGTCCATTCCTCTGCCTTGACTTTATTATACACATCCTGGTTTGATATTTTCTTTGGCCAGTTTATTCCTAAATTGTTCCTATGGTTTCTTCTTTCAGATGCAACGATTTCTGATTTGTGATGTGCTTTGATTGTCCATAATTCTGAGTTGTAGTGAAACCCAGTTTCCACAAGTGCAGCCAAATATTCTCAGTTTTGTTTCTAGTTTGACCCTCTTACTTTCAAAATTGTTTGATATTTTTTTAATATGCAGCTAGTGTTAAGATTTTTCTTCTTGTTGATATAGATGTATCTTTATCTGTTGACAGAAGACTGCCTAGGTATTTACATTTCCTCCAAGCATCATCTCCATTTCTTCTTATGTGATACTCTTCTGTTTTATCCTTATTTGATATGAGGTCCATTTCTTTTGATTTTCTTTCTAGTTTGATTTTGATGTCATCTATTTCATCTTTGGTTCTTATTATCCATATAACATCATCAGCATAATAAAAGTCTGTGGTTGTAGGATATTCCATTTTATTAACATAATTGCATTCTAATTCTGTTCTCGACAGTAAATTTTCTGGATCCAGATTGATATAATTGTGGTTGTAAAGTTCTTTTCTATGTGTACTATTCCTGTCCATTAATGCTATAGCAAGATAGAAAGTGAATAGAACAGAACTTAGGCGGATGCCTTGAAGTATTCCTTTTTTGTGGAAAATGAGTAAAATATGAGAAAATATGGGAAAATATCATATGAATTTCATCGGGATTAAGTATTTCTTGTAGATGGTGTAGCAGTGTCTTTCTTCGCACCGAGTCAAATGCTTTGGGGATGTCCATAAATAATATGTATATTGAATAATCTGCTGAAGAAATGGCCTTTTCTGCTAGTATTCTGCAAGTCTGAGCAAGTTCTGTTGTATTTCTACCAGGCTGGTAAGCTGCTTGGCTTTTTGGAATACACTGATGCAGTCTGTCATGGATCCTGTTAAGCATACATATTGCTAGATTTTTTTTTATCATGGTTAATAGCATCAATGGCCTTAGATTTACTATTGGTCCTCTCTTTTTTCCAAGCATTTGCAGGAACCACTGCAAAATCATTACCATCCAATGAATCATACGTCCAGGAATATGATTCGTGTTCACCTCCATATGCCAGGATTTCCTACTCACTGCAATGCCCCAAGTGCATTTATCTCTAAGGATCAGTGCTGAAGTGTTTAAATCTTTCTGTACAAAATCTAAATATGTTAAAATTTGTCCTCCTGCAGGTTTTTTAGCTGGTTCTATGGCTTGTTGAAGAGCCATCTTCACTGGAATATCATCAGGTAGTCTAAAAATATGCCAAATCCATCTTAAACGGCGTCTTTTTATTTTTCTTGTCCAAGGTTCTTCTTTTATTTTTTCATATAGATATTTATGTGAGATTTTTTTTGACCATCTGATACCCAAAATGTTTCTGTAATTTCATCCTTGAAACTCACTGATTTCAGCTTTATGTCCACGGCTCAGAGTCGTACAGAAATAGTTTCAATTACGGTTGAGAATATTCTAATTTTTGTTTCCAGAAAAATCCTCCTATTCTCAAAAACTTTTGTGAGTTTTGAGTAACCTGATAATGCCATTATCTTCCATCTTGGTATGTCGTCTTCTGCTGCGAGCAGACTACTGAGATACTTGCATTTTTGCTATAATTCATCACCATGGTGTGTTGTGTGAAGCGCTTCAGTTTTATTTTTGTTCACTACGAGATCCATTCTTTTCAGTTTCTCTTCTATTGAGTTTTTTATTTCATCTATTTCTTCTTTGCTTCTTGTAATCCATGCCACATCATCAACATACTGCATAGGTATAGTAGTTGACATACTTTGTAGAGAGCTGTAACTGTGTTCTTGTCTTTTTTGAGCCATATTGTCTATGTAGTCACATACTCATATTTCATTACATACTTTGTTTACTCAATTTTTCTGCACTGCCACTAGTTTTTGTGTTCCACAGTCCTTGGCATTATGCTTAAAAATATAATTTGATTTAAATTTTTTACAATTTTTTTTACAATTTACACTAACCTGAGAAAGGTAGCTGACATGATGACCAATTGGTCTTTCGCTACCCTTTATCCTGCACCCCCCCCCTAACTTTTTCCTTTAGGCATTATTTATCCTTTTTAATTAATAACTATAGCAATAATAGTCTACTGTATTCTGGTGTAAATGAGGAAATAAATAAAATGTCTATGTCAATGTCTACGTCTTACTTCATTTGGTATTAATTCCGGATCAAGAATTTTCTAATTGTGAATTCTAGGATTTTCTAACACTGCAAGACACAACACGTGAAAATCAAGAAATCCGGGACATCTTTCACTTGTTCTGCAAGATCCTTCATCGTTAGCGTTGATTTCTCATATTGCAATGCCTTGAAGAACAGAAACGTGATAGCAATTTGAAACGCTAATCATTCCGAGAAAATTACTCAGCCTCACTGGTTTTCTCAGAAATAAAGCTTAAAAACCTATCGAGTGTTCTGTGTTAATTTCTGTCAAATTGTAAAATTTATGCCATTAATAAATCGGTTTCGTTTTTCCAAAACCTCTTTTAAGTTTGCTTCATGGTTAACAAGGAATTTTACAATGTCTCTTTCCTACAAAAAGCACATTATTGGCATATGTCAAGTTACAGCTAGTTCTGATAAACGCAAGAACTTTGAGTCCTGTAAGCAGCAGATTGAAAATGCTGTCTCTAAAGGAGCTAAGGTTAGTCAAAATTTAATGTAAAACAAGCAGGTTATACTACTGGTAACTAAATTGAGTGCCATTATATTTTCACACCTAGTTTTTTAAAGCCTATGAACTTTATGCATGCAAGAATAACATTTTGACTGCAATGGTCTAAGCTTATAACTAAAAACTCTAACCGAAGATTAATGGAGAGTTGGAGACTGACCTAAACCCTGAACTAAAAATAATGGATACTCTTGTCATGCTGGGAGCAAATTTGATTTTAATAGGACAAGCATGAAATATTTAAGATATTGATAAAAATTATTGCTAGGCATCTTTGTTGTCTATCTTACAGCAACTTAGAACAAATAGGAGGTGCAAATGTTATAAGGTAGTATACATGGCATTTTAATTAATAAAATCTGTTTAAAATGCTAATTAGATATAGGCTGCAAGTGCTTTAGTTTAATACTCAAATTCATTGTTTCAGTTTTATTCTGTATTATTACCATTGCAGATGGTGTTTTTACCTGAATGCTGCGACTATATTGGTGATAACCCGCAGCAAACGATAGAACTTGCTGAGGATCTTAATGGACCTACAGTCAACCGATACAGAGAATTAGCACAGCGATTAGGCGTATGGTTGTCTCTTGGTGGCATCCACGAAAAGGTACTGTATTATTTTCTTCATTAACTGATTCTCTTAAGTTCCTGAAACCTTAGTTCATGAAATATTAAACTTTTGACCTAGCATGTGTGGCAGTGTAACAGTTATTTTTCTAGATAATTTACATGTTCGCTTGAAATAGCACATCTTGCTACAATATTGAACCACATTGCTGTTCCTATGCAGCTGGTATTAATATAATAAAGTGCTTTCATAATCTGTATGATCGTATCTGTTTATATATATTTGGCTTATATTGTACTCTGACTGCTAGTTTAAGCTTACCTAATTAAATTACCTTAAAGATAAACTAGCAATTTATTTTCTTTTTGTATGTTATATTTACACAATTGTAATAATTTTCAAATGTTCAGGGGCCAGAAAGCGATCGTACCCGGGCATACAATACTCATGTCATTTTGGACAGCAGCGGTACAATGGTCAGTACTTACCGCAAGATGCATATGTTTGATGTAGAGATTGCAGACAAAGTTTCACTTCGTGAGAGCGACTACACCATTCCTGGCACAGTCATTGCATCCCCGACTGCAACGCCAGTGGGTAAAGTTGGACTAGGAATTGTATCCTTGAGCATTTTGAGAACTTGTTTCAAATTCGTAGCATTATTTTCTTTTACCCTTGACTGCCAGTAGTGCAATTACACACTTGCACTGTTTTTTGAACTTACCCATAGATGGCAGACAAAAATTGCTCAGTCACCATAGCAATGCCCATTCCGGCAGTGTGATGTTAGAACCTATAGCAAGACAATGAACGTTTTCAGCTGCCATAGCAACTTGTTCCAGCTAAGCCGTGGATTGCTGCTGCGTGAAATTTTACATAATTTTTTTTTACAAATATCATTAGCACACAAAAGCTTATGTCCTGCATTTACATAAATAACATACTCTAATAACATAAATGAATGCACCGGTACCACATGAAAAACACTTCATTTACTGTACAAAACAGCATAAAACGCTTAATAGATTTACCGAAAATGCACAAAACCCAAAATTGATCTTAAAACAAGAATTTGATCATTACAAAGCTTAAAAACCCTTCTTGATAGATCCGTTGGCTATTTTACCTGCATGTACTCATTGTAACAAAATTAGCAAATATTGTGTATGAAATTTCTCAATGGCCAGTAAGTTAATCAGATGCAACAATGAAACTTGTAATTGCACTATTTGCAGTCGCATGTAACATTGCTGTTTGCTACATATTTTGGCTCATGCTTTTGTTGTAGAGTTCTTGCAAGATTACAACAACCTAACAACCTTTGGTAAACTAGACTCTCTGTGCAGGCCAGTCAACTTCATGAACAAAGATTCCATTGTAGCAAGTCCGGGCATGATTGCTATGGTGTGAGAGTAAGTCCATATGGTTTCTGAGTGCAGAATTTAAAGTGACAAAATCCTATTATGTAACTGTCTGCTCTTGCCTAAGACAAATTTCATATGAAACTAAGTACCAGTCAGTTTGTTTTTTATAGTCCTGTCAATTAAAATTCCGGGCAAGGTTGTTATGTGTATTTAGCAACCAAAGTTAAGCAATGTCAAACCTGATCAGTAAGTGGATCAGTGTTCATGGATTCAATATTCTTCTAGGTATGCTTTATTCTGCTACACTACTCGTCAGCATTTACCTCATTGACAGAGTATTTATGCTAGGGGCACACTACATTATTAACTTGAAAAACTTTATTGAAACGTAGGACTATTGAAATATTGAAATGTAATGCCAAAAATGTCAAATATATGATCTCTATCATCTGGCAACTAAATCTACAATCTGCAAAACTTTTGCCTGCACTCTTGTTGCTGGGTATGAAAAGTGATGCAACACTAAGAGAAATTTGCTCTATTGAAGCTCAGTTATTTGACATATTGCTTATTTATTTGACAAATTTGCCTAAGAGTCTCATTGTGGGACACAGTGGCACAAAAACCTTAATACCTGGCATTTTTAGCTCTAAGTATTCAGACCCCATGCAAAACTTTAAGCGCACTATGCTATATTGTTATTGCAGTCAAAAGAGACATTTCATTGCAATTTGTCTAATCTTGTTTTAGACCTAGGTACAGATCCAATTTTTATTCGTGGAATGATATACTGATTTTGCAAACATGGATTTGGTGCAATCCTATTGCATGCATGTCTTTATGTGGCTGACACTGCTGGAACAATGTCTCATCTCAGAGGATTATCCTTGATGAAGACGTGATTGTCCTCATTGATGGATTCCAGCTTACAGAGTAGCAAATTACATATAATTGACAGTACAATGCACTTCTGGACATTTTAAACAAAAGAGTTTCATTTGTTATTTTAACAAAATTTTGGCTTATCTGTGTCATTTGGGGTGATGTAACACCCCACTTGTTATGCTCTTCTGCATGTGTTTCTTTAACCTGACAGTGCTATGATGTGAGGTTTCCTGAAATGGGAATTTTGCTGCGGCAAATGGGAGCAGACATTTTAACCTTTCCTTCCTCGTTCACAGTACCCACTGGCAAAGCACACTGGGAAGTAGGTAAATTATTGAATATTTAGTTTCTCAATCATCATCAATTTTTTTCAGAATGATTGCAATCGCATTGCAACCGAATATAATTTTTGTCGTAAAAACTATTTTTATTTGTTTTAAAGTCTGCTTTTGTTTTCTTCCGACAAACTGTCTCTTAGTAAGGCAGATGCTGAGCCAAAGAGATTTTATATGCTTCTAAGTGACAGACGCATAAAAACGTAATTTCACGTCTACTGCTTCAGCTCCCACTTCCCTTCTAGTTCATGGTTGTGCATTTTTAAAAGTTCAGGACGAGTATTTGCAATAATGCATAATAACAAAGTTAATTTTACCTTTTACAAACCAAATTGTTAAACATAAGCATGTTTACACAAACTTGTTTGAATCTTTATAAAGCAAATGTGCAGAATGATATGCAAAGTATGAAAACTATAATTATTTTTTGCTCAAGAACACCATGCCTTTTGATGTAAATTGAGCATATTCAAACTAAACTTCAATGGTTTCCAGAGAGTCCGTGGTTTTGTACTATTTCTTAGCTACAAACTCAAAGACAAGTGTTTTAGTTGATAAAACATAACATTAACCTGTAATGTAAGACATTGCAATCAGCTATTAAATAGGCTTCCATGTTCAGCAATAAACCACAAGTAGTTAGGGGATTTACTATTATAAATATTCCTTCATCTGACAGACAAAAATTGATAACTAAAATGAACAATCATCAATTTAAGTTTCAGTAACAAAATATTGATGTGTATTCTAACAGCAAAAAATGTCATACTTAAACCACTAAAGTAAAATATTTATGTCAAATTTCAGATATTACTTCGCGCCAGAGCCATCGAGACACAGTGCTATGTTGTTGCTGCAGCTCAAGTAGGAAAACACAATGATAAACGATCATCATATGGCCATGCTATGGTGAGTACTGCAAAAATTCTTTGATGGCTAAGCTGTTTGTGAACCCGCGACCGTACTGGCCTTTCCTTTCCTTAGTTGCATTAGTTAATGTACGACTGCCCAAGATTTGAAATAAATATAATTAATACAAAAAAGATTGCCTACTTTATAAGATGTAGTATTAGACATAAGGTCCTTCGTTCAATTCAGTCATAATCCCAAATTTCTCGTGTTTCTTCCATTCTGTAAACTTTAATGGTAGAAAATAATTGTTGCTTTTTTCCTTCAGTAATATGCAGAGGTTGAATATGGCCTGTTGTCAAATCTTTTTTTTAAATATTATAAATAATAATTCTGGAAATGTTTCACGCAAAACTGTAAAAAAATTATTATCGTATAATTGTAGGTGCGCATGTATCTTTCTTTAATCCTTTTTTATTTACAAGTTGCCCTTTCATTTTATTTGTTATTGAATGTGTTGTCTGACATAATATTCTTTTTTAGAGTAGATTGTATGCTGATGAACATCTACTTAAATTGCTTTTGTTGAAGTTTTGCTATTAAAACTTTTCTGCTACCTTCTCATGTTTTTAAATTTCCTTGCGTAAAAAATGGCCGAAAGACAGAAGATATTATGATACCAACCAACTATGGCAAAATTTTTTGAGGTGGTCCTATTTTTTATAATAAAATATAGTAAAAGTATAATGTTTAAACTGTTTGTTAATTCAGCAAGTGCACAGCAAACAGGCAATACAGATACAAAGTCTGGTGGCATAACTTTCCGTTTTTTTGTGGGAAAATCCAGGACAGCATTTTTACATTACAGGTGGTTGATCCATGGGGCATCGTTGTTGATTGTTGTAACACCGAAGCTCGAGTTGCAGTGGCAGAGATAGACCATGATGTTATTGCTCGTGTGCGTTTGGAAATGCCCGTTATGCAACAACGGCGACCAGACTTGTACGGAGCATTGTATCCATGCAGGAAGACAGGTAGTTAATTACAAATTTGTTCTCAGCGCCTTTATCGAGTGGAAGCTTTTTTATCAGATCAGGTAAAGTTAATCTTCATACAGGAGTTAGAGATATTTACAAAGAGATCTTCTTCGCTGCTTCCAACTTTGAGTAATTTCATTTCTTTTAAAACCCTACTGTAACTGCAGTAATTATCTTGTAAACTCAACGTTTGTTGTCATTCAATAATTAAAAATTGCAAATTTCTTAGTTTTTTTTTTGTACATCACTGTTGAATATTTATAAGTGGGAATGGATGCAATCAAGTATTTTAAATAAGGTGGCTTGTTCTTATTTTACCAAATTATGAACAGATGAGGTGTGACTATTCACTGTGCTTGTTGTGTCTGACAATTTTCAGGTACAGTATTAACACCTCACATATGCAGCAGTGCTACTGTGGCATCTGCAGTAAGTCCTGGCTTAATGACAGTAATACGATTTAGCAAAATGTATTATTAAGAGAATCAAGGAATGAAGCTATAACTCATTTTACTTAAATGCATTCACTTCTGTTTTTAATAAAATATTATTGTATTATGATATACAATTACGGGACATTACATTTTTATTGACGTTTCAGAGTATCGGACTGCATATTCACAATACATGTACCATATGATAACCCAACTACTACTTTTCCTTCTAAACTGTTCCAGGCCTATTCAACCGTAATGTTGATATTTTGAATGAGGACTTTTCTGTTTTAGGTAATAAGTTTAGTTTGCTCATAAAGGAAGCATATTTCATAAAATTGCTCCAACCAACATTAAACGCAAAAGTGGGGGATATAGTTATAATTTAATTAGTTGAGGAATTTGGAATTTGCACTCCAACCTTGTTTGGAAGTTGAAGTTGTTTTAAATAGGTTTAGAATGCAAAGTAGTTGATACATTATCACATGAATTATGAATATGGAGTCCACCAGTACTTCAACAAGTCAATGAAAATAGTTATAATGTCTTGATATTGTATGTTTATGTTAAGATGTTTTCTATTTTTAAGCCATAATTTTGCTTTTCAGATCACAATCGAGACATTTACATGTTCGGACCTTATCCAATCAAACCCGAGTTTGTGATTTACAAAAGCCATCTAAGCTTTGCTTTTGTGAACAGGAAGCCAGTTTTACCTGGCCGTATCCTTTCATTTAAAACTTAGTTTGTCTACCTGTCTGTTTGTTTGTTTGTTTGTTATATCATACAAATCTATCAGATGTCGACGGAGGATACTCTGCTTGGATCAGTTGTAGAAATCTGAGTAAGGATGGTGCCTTTGTTGCAGACGAAGTGAAGTTGATTGATTAGTAGTGCCTAACCACACATGCTTTCCAGTATAATCTTGTCACAAGATTTCTAAAGCAATGCAAAGTGGCCACAGAAGTTTAAACGGTTCATAGCTGGCTAAGCTAAAGTCGTTTGTCTTGCAGTGACACACCTGCCGGTTTATGAACTCTCGTTACAAAACAATCTAAATTTAGACTACCAACACCAAATAAACTAAACGATGTTGTCAGAGAAAACGTCCTCAACAATTTGTAGACATCCTTGTTGCTTCCCTACGGCAAGTGGAAAAACTGGGAGACTTAACTCAAGCGGAAACTGCCGACATGTTTTCCATGGCTCAAACCATAGAGGCGAGACTTACTCCACACTACAGTGCGACTTCAGCGACAATAGCAATTCAAGTAATTACATTATTATTACAGCAGTAGTTTTTTAAGAGTAAGAGAAAGAAGTTATTTTTTTACTCGGTCACTTTACAAATAGTTACATATGACTATGGTGGTTTCCATAAAGGCCCAAGATGTTAGTTACAGGAAGATACAGGAAATAAGACAAATTAAATAGCAGTTACAAAATAGTAGTTACAACAATCTACAGTGCATTAAAAGAGTAAGAGAAAAAAATTTAAGATTAGACATTCAAGTAAAGCATATTGACATATAGAAGAATTTTGCACCCTCTTACTCTTGCATCTGAGGACAATTGCCCCTGCGCCCTACACTTTCCTTTGTAACTGTAAATTGTAAATGAGGCATTACTGCACTAATGGAATAAGCATATTTTAAATGTGTGTTATCGAAAAAATGCAAGTTGTATACAGAAACAATGACATTAGCCTCATTGCGACCTCTTATCTTTGTTGAAGGCCAGGGGGAATGATCGGTGGTCATTCTATATTATTTGTTGTTATTATTTAGGATGGAGTTGATGCAGGGCAGAGCGTGCCTCATGTGCACATTCATGTTCTACCACGAAAACCAAATGACTTCCAAGCAAACGATGACGTTTATGAAAAGGTAATTTAAGTAGACTCACTATTCTCATTATAATACGGATGTACAGAACATACACATTTTAGCAGGTTTAGCAGCATCTGTAATACATTTCTAAAAGTCTTTACTAACACCACAGACCACTTAGAAAGCAAAAAGAACTTGACAATAGCAGCTATTTTAGTTCCTTCTAAATTTCCTTTTAAAAACATATTGAATTTCTCTTTTCTGTTTAATTGATCGAAAGTGTTAATTGACTAATCTGTTGACTGGCTGCTTGCTTTTGCGATTTGCTGGTTAGTTGCTTGGTTGAGCGAGTTGTTGGGTAGCTAGTTGGTTATTCGTTGGTTGATCCGAGTAGTTAGTTAGCTGGTCACTAATTGGTTGGTTGGACGATTGACTGATTGCTTGTTTGAATGACTGACTGAGAAGTTTTTTTCGTTAATTAGCAAGGAACCTAATAAACTCTGTCCTTTGTGAAACATTTCTAAAGCAGTGTCCAGAATGTAGACAATCCAAAGAAGGCAGAATAAAGATCAGGGGTGAGAACTGAATGTAAAAATTCTATTCGAACAATTTTTTAATTCGAGCTGAAGTGATGGATTCAAATAATTCACCACTTCAAGTACATATGTTTTCCATCATTAAACAGCATGTAATCAGCACAGTTTAGCTGTGATTTCTGTGCACTTTCTTTAAGCAAATTATTAGTGTTTTACTGCAGAACAAAATCAACTAATATATATGACATCTGCGAGATTGCTTTGTATTAATGATTCAAAAATTTATTTGAAAATCTTTCAAACTGAATTCAAATTCAATTCAGATTCAAAATCTTGAAATTTGGTTTGATTCGAATTCAAAAGATAAAAATTCATCGGATTCAAATTTGCTTTCTGATAGAAAAATGCTCATCCCTAATAGAGACCACTCACAATAGTTTGACAAGACTTGTTTGTAGGAACATCCCATTCCTGCTACGCACTTCATGAACTAATACTGGCCTGATTAAACACAAAAAACTCATTAAGTGGATGCTTTAGAATAGAAATTCACAGTCTCCTTTTTTCTTAGTTAGAGAAACATGACAAAGATCCACAGAGTGAAAGAATGTGGCGCACAGATGAAGAAATGCTAGCTGAGGCTACTGAACTGGCAAAACTTTTCAACTGATTGTGATTTAGCTGCTAGTCATGGTGCTCAATTACTATAAAATGTCACAATGGTTATATAAGTTGTTGTACTTTGTTTCTATCAGGGAATATAGATTGGAATTCCATTTAATGCAAAATAGTATAGCACACTTTTCTACTAGTGGGATTTAATTTGATGTGGGTTTCAGTTTAACAGACTGTGTTTAGCAGCAATGAGCCCTATTAATAAATGTATAGGTGATATTTGATATTTTTTATTTTGGTATTTATTTGTATTTATTTTAATCATAACAAATTAACACAATAATAAAAAAGCTACAACATAATGAAACTGTGAACTCTGCTTCTGGTCCTTATTGCCTGCTGACATGGTAATTGTGATTAACACTTTCTTTAAAAGAAATATCACAGTGATCTATTTGTCTAAAATTGTTTACTCTCTAGACCCTTCTGTCGTGTTGACAAAGGGTATAACAGTTAAGATTTTTATCAAACTTTTATTTATAACAGTGAATTATGACATACAGCTATAGCTTTCACATTACTGCAGCCATGCAGTCCTGCTTCACACACACTACCCTGTATCACACACACTAATCCAAATCAGACAACAATTCAATAGTGCTGCCATCTATTAGTGGCAATGCATACTTTACAGCAACGAAGACCAGTTGAGGTAAAGTCTACACTTAAGTAACAATAGTACAGATTAAATGATTGAATAAGATTATCGCGGCTTGACGAACTCCATGTCAGAGGCTAAGCACTACAGACAAAATCTTCGGTCGTTCACAACGACATCCTCCCGCCAGCATGTCAACAGTTGTGTAGTGTCTTTGGTTTCACCTGCCTCGAAATTCGTTTCTAAGGGAACCAAATCCTTCACCCCTCGTCTTGTTACATAGCCAGTCGGGAGCTTGATGCTGACAAAGCGGATCTCGCCATCTTGTGAAGGGAGGAATTCTACAATCTTTCCAATCTTCCATGTTGCACGTGGAGTGGCGTCTTGAATCAGGCAAACTTCTCCAACTGTAGGTTTTCTTGCGATTTCTCCACGTTTCCGTCGAAAGTGCACTTGGTGGGTTTCTTTCAATGAGTGTAGATAGTGCTTATGCCATACACTCCAAAACTGATCTAGCTTTCGGTTGACCTTCTGCCATTGGACCTTCAGTGCATCTGTAGGTCTTGCTTCTGGTGCATAGTCTGGGTCCAAAACATCTTCGTTTGATGTAGAAATGCTTAGTTTTCCCATAGGCGCGATGAAGTTAGCTGGTGTTAACATTGTAAGTTCTTCAGGACTCGATGAAATGTTAAGCAGTGGTCTAGTGTTCATTAGACTTTCGATCTGCGTTATGAGAGTTTGCAGCCCATCGTTGTCTAACGTAGCTTTCCAAAGAGTTTTCTTCATGGCCTGCTTAATCACTCCCACAAGACGCTCATAGAATCCAGCGACCCACGGTGACCTCTCGGGAATATATTTCCAGCGGATTCGTTGTTCTGCAAAATATTGCATCAGCAGTGCTTCACTCTTCTTGAAATATGTAGCGTTGTCACTCAGGATAACTGCTGGACAACCTCTTCTGCTAATGAAGCGAATTATTGCTTGAACAGTGGCACTTGCTGACTGATCCTGAACAATTTCCAAATGGACCGCCCGTGTTGTGAAGCAAGTGAATAATGCTATCCATCTCTTCTCATGATATTCACCAGGCTTGGCACGAATGAGCATTGGTCCTATGTAATCCATCCCTGTAAAGTGAAATGCGGGTGTCCTACGGAGACGTTCCATTGGTAGTTGTGCCATTCTTGGTGGTTTGAATGTTCCTCCTTGAATCTTTTGGCACAGGAGACACTTAGACAAAGTTTTTCGCACTGTTGTATAACCTTGTGGAATCCAGTATTGTTTCCTAATCTCAGCTAGAGTAGCTTTAACTCCAGAATGCAAGACTCTCCTGTGAGCCTTTTCGATGATTAGCTCTGTAAAACGATGACTTCTAGGTAGCAGAATTGGAAACATTGATTGATCAGTTATTGCATTAGCAAGCCTCCCGCCACAGCATATAACACCTTTGTCGGTGTGGAGATCTAGTTGTTTTATCAGTTGATTAAATTTGCCATGGTGTAGAAGTTTGGATTCCATTGAGAAGCAGTCCTGTTGCACTTGTTAATCCACATTATACGTGCTTCAATCATCTCATCTGCAGTGATATTAGTTGATTCTGGTATCTTCTTTTTGCGACACCTGTCAATAAATCTCTGGCAGTAGCTGGTTACCCTTAGAAGCTTGTCATAGTCGCTGTAGTTATTAACATCTATACCAAAGGGGTAAACGGCAGGTTTCTCCTCTGTTACTGTAACTAAAGCTGTCTGTGTTTTTCTTGAACGACTCAAATTTGGCAACTGTATGTTGGTGTTTCCGCTCCATTTTGGCCACTGTTTAGGCTCTAGTGATAACCATTCTGGTCCACAAATCCAGTTGCACTCACATAATTTCTTTGCTGAGATTCCGCGAGTGCCCCAATCAGCAGGATTGGCTTTAGTGTCGATGTATCTAAACTGGATATCATCCATAGATATTATTTCACTTCGACGTCTTTCTATATAGGGTGGTAAAACTTTGGACGAGTGAATCCAACAGAGCACAATTTGTGAATCTGTCCATAAGTGCTTATCTAGCAATGGTTGATCAATCTGATTTTCTACAAATCGAAGCATCCTGCATCCTATTAGAACGGCTTCTAGTTCTAGTCGTGGTAGAGTTTGACTAACTGTCAATGTCGCTACTTGAGACTTCGCAAATGCTAATGAAGATATAACGTGGTTATCTAAACGTTGATGAATATAGATGCAGGCACAATATGCATCTTTACTGGCATCTGTGAAGCATAGTAGTTGAACAGGAACTTGTCTATCCATGATGACTCTGCGTGGAAGTGTTATTTGTGGAATGTTTTTCAGTTCTTCTTCTAATTGCTGCCACTCTAAAACCATTGAAGCTGTGACTGGCTCATCTAGACCGAACTTCTGTTTAGCCATTTTGTGTAGCAAAATCTTTCCTTTGATAGTTACTGGCAGGTAGATTCCAAGCGGATCATATAGTCGAGCAAGCTGTTGCATTGCTAGTCTTCTGGTATACACTTCTAGTGGTTGAAATATGTACTGTGGTCTCATTACATCATTGGCGGTGTCCCAAATAATTCCCAGTACTTTTACTGTAGTACCTTGTTGTCGGTCCCATTGCGGTAGAGCTTCATTAAGCTTGAGATCATTTGACAGCCATTGGCGTAGATTCATTGCTGCCATATCAAATAGGTTCTTCGCTGACTGGTATATCTCCATAGGGTCTTCTCCATGCACAACTTCTAAAATGACATTGTCCACATACAGATTTTGTTGTAGTCTATTTGCTAGTGTTCCCGGGTTTTGCTGTAAGTGATGTAGTATCGTAGCTAGTAATAAAAATGGAGACGCATTGACACCAAATGGGAGTCTGGTAAAGCGATATACCTTGATATTGTCCCCTGTGTCAGGCCGTGATGGATCTTTCAGCCATAGAAATCTGACAGTATCTCTGTCTGCTTCCACTAGAGAAACTTGATGGAACGCCTTTTCAATGTCCGCTACCATGACGATTTTAAACAGGCGAAAACGTAGTAAAATTCCAACCAGGTTAGCAAGTAGACATGGTCCAGCGTGTATTAGGTCGTTCAAGCTTTTACCATCAGCTTTGTTCTTTTTACTAGCGTCGTACACGATGCGAACTTGAGTAGAAGTACGATTTTCGTTTATGACTGGAAAATGCGCTATGTAGTGTATAAAGCGTCGTTCTGTGGTAGGCTGAGTAACTGACTCAATTATTCCTCGATGAAGCTGGTTGTTGATAGTTTCATTGTACGTAGCGTAGTGACGTGTTGGTGATCCATTAGGAGCTAACATCTTTAGTGTAGACTCAAGTCTTTTCTTTGCTACGTGATAGTTCGAAACCAAATGCTGTGTAGGATGTTTCCATGGAAAACCAACTTTGTAACGTCCATGCTTGAATTCAATTGTTTCTCTAAATTTCTGGATAACTTCTTTATCCTTCTCTGATAACTCAGACTGTTTGTTTATTCCTACTTGTTCTAACTGTGTCGAGTCTGCAACATCTTCTATAGCAGAATAGCAAAATAAATTAGGCGCGACAACTGGTCGAGTGCTAGAATCGTAATTCATTTCCGGTATCGTAGCATTTCCGGCTAGAAAATCTCCCAATGGACTGCGATGAGCAAACAAATCATTCTGAATATGGGTAGCTGGAATCATTGGTCCCATAATGCGGTTGATGAAATCTTGACCAATGATGACATCAATTCTTCTCTGGGTATTGCTTCGAGGTGGCAAGTTCAATAGTCGTAGCTGCCGAACTTTTTCCAAAGGTTGTGCATCTAGTCGAATTGGCTCTACTTGGAATGGAGGCGCTAGCTTTGGAATTGTATAAGCTTGAATTTGCAGGCTAAAATCTTTAGACCCCTTTAGAATGAACTTCACTTTACTCGAGTGTACTGCCTCTATTACATCTGTGTTGAAGCGTGATGTTTCTAGCTTGTATCTTCCTGTGCGTAACAAATTAAGTCTAGAAGCTGCTTCGTCGCTGATACTTGAATGTTTGGCTCCACCATCAACGTAGACAAAAACTTCACGAGCCTCTTCAGTTTGCGGATTCACTGCTGTGCATGGAAACGCTGGCATCACAATGCCTTCCTCTGCTGGATAGGTGACGTGGAAATCATGCTGCTTAACTATGGTTTCAGTGACGCTTGGTTCTGTCTGTACAGATAAATGTTGGGGAGATAAAATCTTCTCTCGTTTCTCGCAGAGCGCTGAGTTGTGACTGGTACTTTTGCAGTGGAAACATGGCTTCTGTCTGTTGCAGTCTTTCATTAAGTGTCGGGTACTCAAACATTTGTAGCATCTTTTAGCATTGGCTATGATTTCCTTGCGCGTTTTTGGATCAACCACCTTCTTGCATTCGTCACTGTAGTGATTGTCTTTTTCACAAAAGGCGCATCTCAGTTTATTTCTGGAAACATTCTGAATAAAATTTGCAGTAGGGATAGCTTTTTCTGTTCCAGAACCCTGGTTCCGTAGCTGTGTTTTCTTAACTTGTCCTTCATTGGTTCGATGTAAATTTACTTCTTGGTAGTCTTCCAAAAATGAAATTAATTCTTCCATCTTTACTGCATCTCTCTTTTTGCCTTGATACAGCCGAAATCTATTCATTTCTTCCGTCAGATATTTAGGTAGTTTTTCTACTAACTCCGTCACGTGACTGTCGAGGGCTTGATTTGTAATGCCTTGACGTTTGAGCGATATAGTAACTGAGCGTATTTCATCGGTAAATTGTTCAAGGTTACTCAGGTTTTCTTTCACGTGCGGAACTGCTTTCAGGGACTCCCAATGCGCTTTCTGTTGAAAACCGGGATTGCCGTAAAAATTCTTCAAAATAGTGACTGCTTCACTGCACTTGTCGCCTTCCATTCCCAACCCTTTAATTTTGTCATACGCTGGTCCTTCTAAAACTCGATGTAGATAGTCTAATTTCTGTTTGTTGTTGAGTTGTCTGCTGTCAACGTTGATTTTGAATGATTCCCAGAAATTGTTCCACTGTAAGGCGTTGCCGTTAAATTTTGCTAGTTCGATCTTCGGGAGCCTCGCGGTTATAAAATTCGTAGTAGAATCTGATGACATATCTGGTGGCGGACTGCTGACGGGTTGCTTTTTCACCGACTCTAGGATTAACTGTAGTTCTTCTTTGCGTTCTTTTCGTTCGCGTTCTCGTTCTTCTTGAAGCGTTTGGAACATCTGTTGCTGCGATTGTAGAAACATTTGCATCATTGCAAGTGTTGCGTCTTGTTGTGACAGCGATCCGCCCTGCGCTGGCTGATTTACCTGTGACATAGTTTCATTCAGCAATACTTGACCCCTGGATGCAGTATTTTGCTGCGTTGGCAGCGAAGTGGCTTCCGTTTGATTTTCGGCAGACATTACTTCGACCTTATCAACTGGTTTCGTAGCTTTAATTACATTGATGACGTCACCATTGCAACCGAATTCGGACAACTGCTTTGTAGTAAACGTTCCCGATTTCACCAGCTGAATTAGTAAATTACTGTCGCAACATTTCTCGCATGCCCATTGAAATTCGCCCAGCTTACTTAATGCCTCATAAAGTTTCTCTGTTAGTACATGATCTTGCTTTAGGTTTAAACAGTTTATGCACCACCAACGTTCACAGCTGTCACATATCAACCCACTTGCAACACGTTGACGACAATTTATGCATTTGTTATCTTTAGCCATAATTAGTCATTACGAAAATGTTCGAAAATTATTTACCGGTAGACAGACGTCCTAGCGAGTAGACGATCGCTCTTTCTTGGTAAACGTAGACTGCATACAAGTATCGTCGCCCACTGATTAGCAAAAAACTACTCTCTGCTACCAATTTTGTCGTGTTGACAAAGGGTATAACAGTTAAGATTTTTATCAAACTTTTATTTATAACAGTGAATTATGACATACAGCTATAGCTTTCACATTACTGCAGCCATGCAGTCCTGCTTCACACACACTACCCTGTATCACACACACTAATCCAAATCAGACAACAATTCAATAGTGCTGCCATCTATTAGTGGCAATGCATACTTTACAGCAACGAAGACCAGTTGAGGTAAAGTCTACACTTAAGTAACAATAGTACAGATTAAATGATTGAATAAGATTATCGCGGCTTGACGAACTCCATGTCAGAGGCTAAGCACTACAGACAAAATCTTCGGTCGTTCACAA
>JAQGDQ010000597.1:108355-132291 GCA_030141605.1 Tubiluchus corallicola
GCCGTAGCCGTTGCCGTTGCCGCGGCGGCGGCGGCGGCAGCAGCAGCAGCAGCAGTAGTAGTAGTAGCAGCAGCAGCAGCAGCAGCAGTAGTAGTAGTAGTAGTAGTAGTAGCAGTAGCAGTAGGAGTAGTAGTAGCAGTAGTAGTAGTAGTAGTAGTAGTAGTAGTAGTAGTAGTAGTAGTAGTAGTAGTAGTAGTAGTAGTAGTAGTAGTAGTAGTAGTAGTAGTAGTAGTAGTAGTAGTAGTAGTAGTAGTAGTAGTAGTAGTAGTAGTAGTAGTAGTAGTAGTAGTAGTAGTAGTAGTAGTAGTAGTAGTAGTAGTAGTAGTAGTAGTAGCAGTAGCAGTAGCAGTAGCAGTAGCAGTAGCAGTAGCAGTAGCAGCAGCAGCAGCAGCAGCAGCAGCAGCAGCAGCAGCAGAAGCAGTAGCAGTAGCAATAGTAGTAGTAGCAGTAGCAGTAGCAATAGTAGTAGTAGTAGTAGTAGTAGTAGTAGTAGTAGTAGTAGTAGTAGTAGTAGTAGTAGTAGTAGTAGTAGTAGTAGTAGTAGTAGTAGTAGTAGTAGTAGTAGCAGTAGTAGTAGTAGTAGTAGTAGTAGTAGTAGTAGTAGTAGTAGTAGTAGTAGTAGTAGTAGTAGTAGTAGCAGTAGCAGTAGCAGTAGCAGTAGCAGTAGCAGTAGCAGTAGCAGTAGCAGTAGAAGTGGTAGTGGTAGTGGTAGTGGTAGCGGTAGCGGTAGCGGTAGCGGTAGCGGTAGCGGTAGCGGTAGCGGTAGCGGTAGCAGTAGCAGTAGCAGTAGTAGTAGTAGTAGTAGTAGTAGTGGTAGTGGTAGTGGTAGTGGTAGTGGTAGTGGTAGTGGTAGCGGTAGCGGTAGCAGTAGCAGTAGCAGTAGCAGTAGCAGTAGCAGTAGAAGTAGTAGTAGTAGTAGTAGTAGTAGTAGTAGTAGTAGTAGTAGTAGTAGTAGTAGTAGCAGTAGCAGTAGGAGTAGCAGCAGCAGTAGTAGTAGTAGTAGTAGTAGTAGTAGTAGTAGTAGTAGTAGTAGTAGTAGTAGTAGTAGTAGTAGTAGTAGTAAGTAAAAACGTGAAATGCAAAAATCATGAAACATCTCTTTTTGCCATGGCTTATAACACAATTTAAGCAAAACAGCAAGGAAAAATTGCAGGAAAACATAAATACGCGTGTAGCACAAAAACAGTATTATCAACAGCATAATAGATCCAAATTGCGCTTTAGTGCTGCTTCATATTTTATATGATTTATTATTTTATAATAATAAAATAATATTAATAATAACTAATAGTATCATTTTAAAAATGCTCTTGTTTTTTCTGTGTTGTGAAACACTGCTCAACAGTGATATGTTAGCAGATTGAAATCCGATTAAACCAATCAATGCAGAATTTGTTCTAGCATATTCCTGTAAAGTTTCGTGACCATCTAGTGCAAGTTGACAGAGCATTAGGCCTTTTTTCGAAGAGGAAGCTATCGCCTCCATTTTGAATCGGCTGAGAGAAAATCGAACTCCGTCAATCAATGCCGAACTTATTCTTCTATATCCACGTGAAATTTGAGTTTTGATCTGGTTGTTTCGCTCAACAAAAAAACTTGCATCTATCTTAATACTTGAGTGAGTTTTAATATTGCAGATTTAGGTGTTATGTTCCTATTAGGTGCTGGTGTCCCCTTTTATCTGGATTGCAAACTATAGATGTTTTAACAACAACGACAGTGACAGCGACAGCGACAGCAAGAGCTAGAGCAGCAACAACAACAATAACAACAACAACGACAGCGACAACGACAGTGACAGCAAGAGCTAGAACAACAACAACAACAACAACAATTACAACAACAGCAGTAAACTCAACTCTGTTTTTTGCTCTGAGGACAACCTTACGTCGAAAGCTCAACTAACAAGAAATTTTATAAATCTGTTTTTGACTCTTTCGTGTTGTTTTATATTTTTCGAATTCTTGATCATTATAATTATATAAAGAATTTTAATAGATCACACATTGAAAATATTTAATACTGATGTGATAAATTTATTGCTGTAGCAACCGTTGTAATTTTTAATTCTGCATTTCTATTATGTTTTTTTGTAGCACTTTTAGTAGTGCATGCCATGTAGTAGCATGTAGTAACTTCTATAATAGCTTTTTTGTGTCCCGAAAAAAAACTTTAAATAAATAAATGAGTAGCAAAATAAATAAATAAATAAATAAATAAATAAATAAATAAGATTAGATTAGATTACATTAGATTAGCAATTTATTATCTCCATAAATTTACATTTAACAATAAGATATAGAGAAATATAAATTTACATAGGAGAAAGGATGGTGAAAAACCAAAGGTTAGCGAGTCAACCACCCTTCTCAGAAAGACAAGTAAACAAAAAGACTCTAATGACAGAAGAACACAACTATGAAAAATACATAAGCATCCATAAATACAAAAAATAAAAATACAAAAATAAAAATAGAAAAACCTGTCATTTGTAAATAAATAAAATAAGTAAACTCATCAATGGATTGATGGTGTCATAACGTATCATAAAGTAAATAAAAACTCACAGTAAAAATCAAATATAGTTATGTAATCGGTTACTTTGGTTCACGAGTGCAATTGCGTCGCTCACGCTACTTAAAAAATACATTTATAATTCTGTAATGGAAATTTCGCTCACACACGTTCACACAAACAAGGTACAAGACTGGAATACAAATACCTGCAGTTGTGCTCATAAGATGTCAACGTACCATAGAGGAATGTGTAAAAATCTTTGGTTCTTAACCGTACCCCCTGAAGGCGGGCAAAGTCGTCTAGAAACTTACAAAAAAATGCCTATAGCAATAAAGGTGATGCATTCGCGAGGCAGTAGTGAGTGATATACTGCGTTTTAACGATTGTCGTTAGGGTTCAACGACTTTATCCTCTTTGTTTAGCTTTGAGACATATCTTTTATAGAGTCTCCCTCAGGGCAAAATTTTTGATAATCCAGATCTGAGTTTGGTACACCCTGGGACAGCGTTTGGTACCCCCAGGGGGTACCAGTACCCAACTGGTGTAAAGGGATACAGTTATTAATGCCAAACGCGTATATGCAACATTAGTAGTCGTCACTCATCAAGCCATAATTATGTTACATTTTAAAATGTAGATGAACAGTTTCCGTAGTTGGGTAAACAATGAACTTCCGTATGAAGGGGAGGAGTTTACCCAACTCCCGATTTTTTCGAAATTTTGGCCAAACGGCCTGTAGAAAAAGCGCTCTAGCGGCGTTCAATGGGACTCTTGGAAGGAGATATATAGCTCTTTAAAAAGACGAAGAACAGGGCTACACGATGATGTGGGCTATGTTTTAGTACACGTCCATCAAGTGGAGTGCCGACGAGTTAATTAGGTGTTCTATTTTTGGCAATTTTTGCTTGGAAAACTGCTGACGCAAAACCATTGTTCTGACGTGATCCATTATGCTCTGCCTATAACCTTATAACTTTAACTCAGTAAAAGCTGTTGCTGGCTTTGCGTTATAAACGAGGACTATGTAGGATGTTCGCGCATTATTGATTATAAGTGTATTTATACGCAAAATCTTTTGCGGGGCATTTGCTAGTCTATATATTAATTTCGGTGGTATGGGCTTAATATATAAGATTCGAGGCTACAGCTTTTGAACGACGGCACAATTTGCGGCGATCTATATATCAAACGAAAGGTCTCGATCTAGTGTTGTGCCGTTGGGGGTTTATTTTTCGAATCGGGCCCACCGGAACGCGAATTTTTTTTGCAACTGAGTTCCGGATAGATTATTTCCCTCATTAGCATTAACCAATCAGATTCCTCAAACAGCCATGACTACACACATGTAAACAATGTCAGGCGTTCGTCAACCACGTGCACATGTTTACATAACATCGGGCACTCACTTCTCTGCACTGTTGCCTGTTAATTGAACAGGGTAAGCCATGCTGTCAGTCCTTGTGCGCGGTTGGAAAAGAAGGCTAGAAAATGTGGATTTATTTGGAACTAATAGAAACTTGTCCTTGGGTAATTTTGGGGTGCTCTTTTTCAGGATATACTGCACCAAACCGCAGTTCATTGCCTTTCGCAATGTTCCATGGTCCAATAAGACTAAGAGGCCACAGTATACTGTTAGTGTCAGTCTGTGGGCATACATCAGGGAAATAATACGGTCAGATTCGCCTTATTTGACTATGGTATTAACCCTTAAATGCAGTACTGCTGTAAAGTCCCTCAGGAGAGATCGCGACTCTCAGGATGGCATTTGAAAAGTCACAATCTCTCCTATGGGACTACAGTAAGTGTTCAAACGATTTTCATGAATTTTCATCAAAGTTCTTTCCGAAATCACTCGAATTTCTCTGGACAGTGGAAGGGTGCACGAGGACCTTTTGGGGAGGGGGGATCGAGTGGACCTAAATGATGACTTTGAGCCCTTGGCATTGCCCTCATGCCAAGTTGCAAGTTCTGTCAGCCATGTTTTTCCCTCAGTCCCACTTAGGCCAACTAATTTCAAATCCATCTTAATTGAGGTTCTTAACCCTTAGTTATAGGGTTTTGAAAAAGGGCGCTCCAAAATTGGTAGCAGGTTTTGGTGGGCACAAGCATATATACCAAAAGGTAATCTAAATCTTCATTTCAGAACCTTTCGAAAATTTCGACACCTTATATTCTTGAGGACAGCTCATAAAAGAAAAAACATTCTTTCTTTCACCATGTTCACATTGAACTATTCTTCATTTATTTTCAACACTCATAACTTGTAACATGACGGAATTTTGGTCTAAGGACTTCAAACAAAATATGTAAATTGTTTGAACTCTATGGAGATCGTTACCTGATTAATTGTTAATAGGCAGTCTAGTGATTACTGGGTGTAACCTCAATGTCCAATCACCAAATGTAAATTAACGCAAAACAGTATTAGATTGCAAAACACTTTTGTAGATTTATTGAATATAAAGCTGCGTTCACATCATGAATTCTAAAGGATGTAAATGACAGTGAAATTTGTTGTGTGATAGCAAAATAAACCTTTAATACACTGACAAAACAGTTTTCTAATCAGCATTACAATTATGAGTAATGTACAGGTGCGCACAAAGTAAAGCCCCATTCCCAAGGTAATGATGAGATAGTAAGAAGGCAGGTTAGTGGGAGGCGCCATAGACTGTACTTCACCAGCAGGCCTGTGTCTGTTTACTACCAAGTCCCAAGCTTCACTTCAAGAAGTTAATGATCGACGTGTGGCAACAGTTAATGTTCCTCCAGATACTAGAAAATGTAGCAATGATACGTATTACCGACAACTTGTTCTGCACAGAAGAAGTCTGACTCTGCAGACATCAACACTATGGTAAATAACTGTCTGTCCCATACCAAAATATGGCTTTGCACCTCAGATTGACGTATATAGGATAGTTGACTTTGACAGAGGGTCTAGTCTACCAACATCACCAGCTACAGCTACACCAAGCTAACCATTGTCGGCTCCACAATCACTTTCATGTTGTTACCAACATTTATTCACTGCTTTTTATTAACATGGCTGCTTTTAACATCCAAACGTAAGCAGCTCTCTACCTGAACTAACTTTTCTAGGTCACTGTTCTGGCTTCCACTCACTATACATGTACACTGTCAAGGTGTATCTGTATGGCATATCTAAAACTACATCTCCACGCAGATGTGCAAAACAAGTGAAGTTTATACGAGGAAACATATATCTTGGTTTTAACGTATTGAATATTCATCCAAGATGATCATCCCCATTCTGTAATTCAATCACTAACAGGGAGTTAGTTGGTACAAGGGAAAATAAAGGCTTGGGCTACCCCCATTAACTAAATTAAACATGGATCTGCCTTCACTTAGCTTAACTAAAAACTCAGGATAAGAAAGTAACTGCCATCTAGTGGCAAAGTATGTCAAAAATTATACAACATAAATTGATCAATGTAAATAAGCAAATGACAGCAGACATCATATTCAAAAAGTTACAGTACACCCCATCTAGGGCTGGAATAAATTCTCAACAGATTTTTCCACCAATTAAATAATATTCTGCTGGCTTTGAATCCTTACCTAGCAAGAACTTTGCATGATTTTATAAACTTTGTGCTTTAAAATATATGCAGTTTTCATTTCATACCCTTTACGCTCTGGAAAGCGCATCTGCAAGGACATTTTCTTTGCCTTGCTTTAACTGAATTGTGTAATTATATTCTTGTAACAAAAGAAACCATCTGGTCAAACGGCGGTTATGGGTGCGCATTTGATCAAGGAAGGTGAGAGCTCTTTGATCTGTTTTTATTACAAATCTCCTACCTAATAAATAGTACTGCAATTTTTCAATAGACCAGATAATGGCAAGCAACTCAAGCTCAACAATTGAGTAGTTGCTTTCAGGTGATGTCAGTTTGCGACTCAAATAGGTGACTGGCATATCATTGCCCTCACCAACTTCTTAGGATAGGACTGCGCCAAGACCGGTTATAGATGCGTCAGTTATAGATGTTTGTGACGTCCTTTGTGTTGTATTACGTAAACATGATCGGATTTCTTCTCCAAGATTTGATAAGGTCCACACCACTTGAACTTATTCTTCTTTCCTTTAACCGGTGAACACACCAATACTTGCTGTCCAACCTCAAAAGAACGTGCACATGACTGTCTATCATACCCGAATTTCTGAGCTATCTGAGCTTCATCACCACAGCTATTGTTCTGAATGCTGGCGGTATGCAAGGAGTGTCAACTATATCAGTGCTGCAGTGTAACTTAACACCTCATTCCAATATACAGCATTTTGTCCAACCTGAGTGTCTTGCAATCAATCTTGTTCTACTTAGCAGAATGCGTCTTGCCAAGTGTTTGGTTACATTCTACACATGCAGAGAGTCTGTGTGGTGCTTTACATTTTGGCATTACCTGCGAGAAAAATGGGGTGACAGAAGATGACTGGACATTTGTATGGCATGGTCGCCCAGATCCAATCCTATTGCGGCCTCCACCAATCATTTTCCTGCGTGCCCTTGCAGTAGGTTGGACACCAATGGACTTTGCACCAACAAGCACTCTCTTTTTTTTCTTGTTTCCAACAGCTTCAGCAACTCCAGCATACTTCCCAAAGCAATGAAGGGCAGATGCCAAGGCAGAGTCTGAGGACAATTTCTGTGATTGCTTGACAAAGGTTCGTATTGGTTTGACCAGAAACTCTTTGTTCGAAAGGTACCTTCCTTTCAGGATTTCAAATGCACCATCAAGTTCCTTGATGACAGGATCAACCTTTTCCTTGTCAACCACTTGATTGCTTCCCTGTGCACATGACTGTTCTGCACTGCTATTCCCCTCATTTTGCTTGTCTTGTGGCACTGCCATGTCATGATCTGCTGCATCATGAACCTGGAATGTGGGAGTGGGCATGGTTGGGGAAGTGGTAGAAGACTGCAGAGACTGAAACCAACTGTCTGGGAGATTGGTAGCATCTCCTCCTGTGGTGACCTTGTACAACAAGTAATGCATCGCTGGATCGTGTACTGGTATGAAGTCCAGGTCGACAAACCAAACTTCTTGACCACCAGAAATTGGTGCTTGCAGGGACCTCCTGTAACGAAAAGAGTAATGTGAATATCATTAATATGAATCATCACAAAATTGCACTTGCACATAAGCTGTAATCGTGTCCAATTCCTACTTTCAGTTGAAAAATGTCTGTTGTCAAAATAAGAACTGGTAGCGGAGTGAAGTCACATGAGGTACACCACATTTCTTGATTCAGCTCTAGGACCTCCAGAGGCGTCTTTTGACCACGTACCAAATATTCATTATAATCAGTTCAGCTTTAATGAGGTTTTTACGTATTACTTTCAGCAGGGTATTTATCAATAGGATACTTTAAGAGTCTTATCTCAGGAATCATGAGATGAGGTAATCCTGTTTCCAGGGTCTGACGAGTGAATACATCTTGCCCGCTCGGCGACTCTGGGAACGAGGTTGTGGCATACCAGTGGAGAGTAGTGTTCCCAGTGTAAAACATTACTTACCTATAGCAATACTGTACATCAGGACATATGGCTCGGTCTCCACTTTTGACCACATACTCTTCTGGATCCTCCATTTGGAGGTCAAACTTGTGCAACTCAAGTGCCTTCGATGGGGTGTAGCCATTCTCAAACAATTGCAAGATCTTTTGTTTGGTTGGTTCTGCAACATCTCGAGTGTTTGAGTACAGCAGATGCCATGATAGGATGGTTATGCCGGAACTTGATCTTGACTGTCATTGGATAATTGGGCAGATGTGGGTCTTCGGAACTGAAATTCATAAAGAACATAATACAATGTAATTCCAAATACCATATGTGCTAAACCTGTTTAACTACAAAAAGAGGAGTAAAATATTCTTTCTATGCATACAACATCATTCCTTAAAAGTTGTTGGGAAAATTAGAATGGCACATTCACTTCAACAAACATTTCAAGATAGGCAAACATTAAGAAAAGATGAGAATTCCATTTTGAAGGACACACCTCGATTTATTTTCTTCAGTAAATACATATACTTTGCCTAGCTGCAGAGGAAACCTGAATTACTTACCGGCATTTCCTTTTATGACCATCGGTGTTAAAATACAAAAAAAACATTCAGTCTTAAAAACTCACACACTTTAAGAGCAAACAAAAAATAACTAGAACTTTTACAAGTTTGAGTCAAAGTGCCGATTTTTCAAGTTCGCGACACCTGTATGACCTGTGTGAGTCTTGATATTATGTAATAATAATGGTTTCTTTTCTCCATGTAGCAAGAATATAGAAATAAACAAATAAATAAATTTCATTTTTTATTCTTCAAACCTGTGTACTTGAAGACATAAGTTCGAAAATAGATAAAGGCAACGGACTAGCAAGTTTTTGTTAGAACAGGGAATAATACAGGCCACTGCAGAGAAGCCAAAGCCAGTTATGTGTGAGAAGCGTGTGCGCATGCGCAGGTGAAGCTGGCTTGATCCCATGCGGGTTATAATGGATAAGCATGATTATGCGCCAGAGGATTGGCGTAGCTGCGGGCGTTCACTGAGAGGAGAAGCACGATCAGAAAAATTCTGATGAGATTTAAGCACTGTTGTAGCAGCACGTATGACGTTGCATGTACCGGGTGGCGCAGAAAAAAGTTGTCGTAGTTTAGAATAGTGCAGTTGTAACTACTTCTACTTTTTTGTAGTATTATCGTTTAATCTACAAATTAAGAAAAACATACATAAAGTTTGAGCAAAATAAGTCGAAACAAAAACATGGCGTAGCTCAAACGCAAAATATATGACTAATTAAATAGTAAATTTCTGACGTGTGAATACAGACTTAGAAATTCAAAAAAGGAGTGGCGTAATTTTCTTAATTACTTACATCAATGCAGCATATAGTTGGCTCAAAGACAAGATAAAATGTACAAATATTTGGCAAACAGAATAACGAAAATTAGCCCCTTAATTCGTACTTTAAGCTTTGCACACATCAATGTCTATATTCATACTTTATATATTATAATGTTCAATTATAATGCATTATATATAATTATACATAATATTATTACTATTTATAATAATAATAATACACCTTATACCTGCGCTATACTGCCGCCACCTGCTGTTTGAAATTCAGGAAAAATCCTCACAATAGTAGTACAATGATATTACAAGCAAGTGCCGACAAAGTTTAAATTTCACAGTATCACATTGCAATACATTAATATTTGGCTGTGAACACGATACAAGTTTATAGTTTAAATGATTTTTAAATTATGGCTAAATAACTTTTGAGTGCAGAAAAAACATAAATGCCAGAACAATGTTAGCTATAATCATCAATTGAAAAACAGCCACTTTGATGCATAAATCACTCAGGTAGCAAAACAATAAAAAAATCAACCAATTTACATCGTGCTTTTCAGCTCAGGAAGTAATGTACTGATAAAGATTTGTTGTCTGGGAACAATGGTACTTCACATCAAGACTACGGTACCGGGAATTTCCGGTTTCGCCTAGTTTGCTGTGAAAATGGTTGACACACAGAGGACTTGCTGTAACGTTTAATAATAGTTCCACACGTTTTCATGTCATTTCGTTTTTTGACTTGTTGATTTAAAATTTCAATATATTCAGGTAAATCCAAGTTAAAATTTTGTTTTTATGCACAAACGTCTGCGACAACAGCGTGGTAATTTTCAAATAATTTCGTTGTCTTCTTATAAAATCATGCGCAAAACATCATCACATTTTTGCACCACCTGGTACATCAAAACATAACTTAGCAATAACAATTTATTGCTTCAGTTCATTTGTCTCATTGTTCATACTGAATAAAACACGTTCACATGCACCGCACAGCGCACACAAACGCTGCATTTTCGCACAGACTGCAATCACACCTGTATTTTTTACACGGTGAGATTTTTTGTTACCTGTTACTTTTTGATGATACCCGAATTGTTTTGTTTAGTTTATTATAAGTGAACAGTCATTAGTCGTATTTTCAAACCAAAGTTGTCACCAATAAATTTAAGTCACTATCTACTTTAATAGTTAATTAATAATTTAAAATCGTTAGAAATTGCTTCCAGTTTCTGGAATTTTAAAGTAATATCTCTGTTTCAGTCTTCTCAAATCAAATTTTTAATATTTGTCTAAATAGTAAATAATATTTAGCACGTTTTAAGCATTTTTTATGATCCGTTATTTTAATAAACTGTAGGTGTATTTCACAGTTCGACGCAAATTTTTGCTGTTTATTTGCCTGGACTGAGTGCATCCACAGTAACTTATATTGTTATGTCATGTGTTACACTTTAAAATTGTAACATTACTGATGATATCCTGTAAACTGTTTGTAT
This sequence comes from Tubiluchus corallicola, assembly GCA_030141605.1. NCBI lineage: Eukaryota > Metazoa > Priapulida > Priapulimorpha > Priapulimorphida > Tubiluchidae > Tubiluchus > Tubiluchus corallicola. The sequence goes on from JAQGDQ010000597.1 coordinate 119,259, forward strand.
TGTTACTAGAGCCGTCTCATATAATGTTACACTATTAATGATAGTAGACTATTTTGTAAATTTACTTGCATTGATGCACGTTTTTTATTGTAATAATTGCTTAGGCAAAATCGTGTTCTAGGTTGTAAAACTTTCTGATTTGAAGCAATAAAAATTTTAAATTAAATGCTGCAAAGTACTGCTGTTTTAATCGCTACCAACCGCTAGGCAAAAACGTTGACAAAAAAGATTTCCACTCACTCTTGCGAAATCTCACTTTTCAAAGCCAAGTCAGCCATATATAGAAGCGTGGAAACTGCATGCTATTATATGTGGTTGCCTCGGATTTGCAATTTGTGAAAAAAACAAGATTTGGTTTTAAGTCGGCAAAAAGTCGAAACATTCTACTTGTCTTTATTTTTAATCTTCCAGCATAAGAATAAACAACGTAGATAGTGAATGAAGTAGTGTTTTTTGTAGTAGGTTACAATATATGTAGTATTTAGAAACCAGAGCGCCGCCTGGAAAGTTTAAGAAACTATTAATCTTTTATTATGTTCATTATCATTCCTTATTAGGCTTTAAGTAGTGCTTTGCTTTATAATTGATGTGCGGATTAAATGTGCAAGAAGCCACTTAGGTTCAGCTTAAAATACTCTTACGTACTACATTTATACGTAACATTCAATGCAATTTATTTCTTCTCACAATGATGTCCTTGGTGACGCATTTGTCACCAGCTTTAATTGATGATGTTTCAACGCCACTATAATCAGGAAACCTTTGTAACCACGTGACACTGAGCTGTGAAAACTGCTGCCGACTTCATCAGCGCAACGCACGTTATGTGACAGCATGCGGTACCCTCGCAGGCAAATCCATATAAAGCGTTGACGATGATTGTGGAATTATATTCTGAAAGATTGTATTATCAGACATGCTCCAGATATACGTCAGTTGAGTTCCGCGAGGATTTCCTGCAAGGCTTACACGTGTCTGCGCGTAGTTTGAATCGATTGTTTTGAATGGTTGTTGTGTTCTTGTGAAACCAACGTGGCTAATTCAACGACGCAGTGCTGGTCATCACAGAAAGCATTCAGGAAATAGCGACTCTATCTGGTTGTACTTGGTTAAAAAAGCGTGATCATTCAAGTCTCTTCTACTGGTGGCAACTCGATATTAGGACGGTTAGAAGACACATAGTGTCAGGACTTCTGTGAAAAAACCCGGATTGAGATGTAACATACGAGGGCTAGCTCTCTTGTCTACTTCTAATCAATTACCATGTCTGTTGGCTAAAAGCAAAAAAGCATAAACAAACAATCTACGTCACATTGATACAGACGTTAAAAACAAGAAAAAAGTCAAAAAGGTTGTGCGTGGTATTTGAACACGTGTTTTTCGCACACGAATATGTTCGTTTGCTGATACTGTTTGTAAAAAGATAATGCATATTGCTCTGTATGCTCTCTAGTATTCTTAACTTACTGGTGTTATAAAATTGTCTTGATATTCTTGGGAGAGTCATCTTCCCGAAGTGGAAATCTTCTTCGCCTATTCATTTTGATTTTGGCAAGGTAAACTAACACAAGTTCCACAAGGGAAATATCTTACACACTGTCGCAAAAGCGTTATTTCATATTCAATAAATGGTGCAATAAATTTTCATTGAAGTGAGTCGAAAGTTCGTCATCTTCTTTAGCAAGCAAAAAGTCTTTGTAACTGAACACTATTTTCAAGTATTTTTCTACTGTATCAAACATTACTAGTTGGTACGTTATACGGTACGTTATTTCTGGTTGATTGGCTGATCTTACAAGCTAAAAGACATGAGTTCATTCGTAATGTCATCGAGGGCTGGTCCCACTTACGAGGCTCCTGTGTATCGTATAACGAGGGTGAGATACAGGAGACAAAAGCGAGAAGGAAAAGGCGCACTCTGCAACTTCTGTTATCGGCTGATTGATCTATTCCACGAACTGTATCACTTTATATTTTATGAGATGGGTAAGTAGCAACGGTTTATCATCACTCAAACAGGAATCAAGTAGCATTATTGCTTTTAGACTGGTATTAATGCTCATTCGCATTAGGCGCCTACATTTGAAAAGCCTAGCGGCGTGATACTGGTGATGAATATTTTATTCTTCTTATGAAGTCATTTATAGCGGAGCGTCCATTGCTGTAACGTCTATCCAGCATTGGTGTTGATTAATTGATTTCGATGATCAGAAAATTGACAGGAGTCAGTTCGATTTGCAGCCGTATGAATAGTTTCGTGTTCTTCAGTTTGTACTTGTTCGTCCATTTCAATCAATTTACTCGAAATCAGATTCACTTGTACGAGATTCAATCTACGTTAATTAGACTGTATTCTTATAATTACGAACAGCAGCAATTACTGGCAGCAAACATTAGGATGTCTGTCTAGAAGCAGTAAGCTCAGCAGTTCATAAGTTAACTTTGAACATGCAATGCAAAATGACGGGGTTCGCTGAACGACCTGCCAGGAAGTGTGACCAAACCGTCAAAACCAATTAATTGCTTGGTTTGTTGGTTGACTGTCTGGTTGGTTGGTCGGCCGGTCAGTTAGTTGATTGGCTACATTGAATAATTCATGTAATTATCGCCAAATAAAATGTTTGGTTGGTTGCTTAGTTGGTTACATTGATTAATTACAGGAAAGGCCAAGTCTTCTGGGAAGTTAGGTTTATTTCAATGTTTTTGCGAAAAATGCTAGAAGGATTTAGTAATAAAACTGCAATAAACGCCTCGTGTAATTAGTAAAATCACTTTAAAATCGCGATCACTTCATGCTTGGGCGTTCCCATTTGCAATGCCCAATGACGTCACTCGTCTTGAAAAAAATAGCGTACTGCCAATATACGTCAAAATTATAATAAGTTTTTACAGAAAAAACAGATTTGAAATATTTTTGTGTGAACAAACTGCAGAAGTTTGAATTAGTTTAAGCAGCGCGCTCTAACGGAAAGCCACGATGCCTTTACGAAAAGTCACGAAGTCACCCAGTTACGTCATAATTTTTAAGTGTATGGGGGCAACCACCACGCCTGAAAACTTCTATTCAGAGGTAGCATATTTTAGATTTAAGCTTTATAGGCAGTTCTTTGCCAATTTCTTTGTTATATTTTTCCGAGTTTAAGTGATAACAGTAAAATAAACCCAACATAATCAGTGACTTGTTCTTTCCTTTAACGTAATTATTGTTTGGAGGTGGGAAAATTTTGCAGCAAAAAGACTGTCTCCTAATAAACCCTGTAATTAATTATGGATGCAGTTTAATTAGTATTTAACAAACACTTTACGTGCCTGCGTTAACGCAACAGATTGCATCTTAAAACGATGAACTCTCCAGTGATTCGTTGTAAGTTTCGTCATTGTTTACATTTCATCTTGTTCTGCTCATGCATTTGCTAATGTCATCAGTAATTTGCCAGTGATGAAGTGACGGGTTTTTGTCCTTGGCAAATACAGCTGGTATGTGCTGTTCAAACATTATGCATCATTAGACGTTGTTTGTAGCATTTCTTCCAATAGCAAAGCACTGCTAGATAATGTATAGTATACAGCATGAAATTACTTAACGTAACGAAATGAAAGGAAAGGCTTGCAATCGACTAACATGCCATGTGGAACACCTACAAGGGGCTTACAATACACCAAGACATTTCAGTATCCTTCATCTACGAGCTTCACGCTAATTGCCGTCACTCCACCCACTTTCTCATTCGTCAAGCCTCCCACGCTTCCAAACCGGTAACGGCGCTAAAATAATCCACCCCACTGTCAAAGCCTCCTACATGCCAGTAACAAGCTGTACTGCCCAATCCTGTGAACTGCCAAATCCAGCACTTTGTCAAACTCCTGTCAAACTGCCAAATCGGTTAGTTGTTGGTTTATTGGCTGGCGGTTTGTTTGGTTGGTTAGTTGTTTGGTTTGCTGGTTGGTTGGTTACATTGATTATTACTTCGCTAATTTGTGAATTTGTAAATTCATTAATCAGGCCATTAACTAATCAGTCATTCAAGCAGACTGAGTCAGTTACTTAGTTACTGTTAGTTAATTAATTATATATTTGGTTAGTTAGTTAATTGTGACAGACTACTTGTTTGTAGTTGTTGGTTGCATAGTTGGTTGATTGGCAAGCCATATGATTGGTAGGTTGGCTGCTTCGTTGGCTGGCACCATCAAACTATTTGACAATATTATCAGACTATTTGTTATCACCATCAGACTATTTGACAATATTGTTAGTTAATTAACTAACTAATTAATCATTTTTGTGGCTGACTGTCTGACTGACCAACCATCCCACTCAAAGAGCGTACAAACGGACAAACAAATGAACAACTAAATGCTTGACTTCGTTGACAATACCGCTGATGATGACAGCAGTAGTTTTGTCGAAACGTCTGACATGACATTTAACTTTGCAAATTAACAATTTTAATGAAGTTGTAGTGTTTCATCTATAATTGAAATATTTTATCTAAGATTAGGAACTTGAAACAAATTAGTTTGAAAATTCACATTTTAACAAATATATGAAAATTTTGCGTTGTAGATCGTGGTAGATTGTGTCGTTTGCGTTTTATTTGTTCATATTGATCAAAATAATGAATTTGTAATTAACTGTAATTGTATTATTAATTATGATGCGTGATCATCAAGGTTTTTATACATCGAAGACGTGCAAATGCCTATTGTAAAAGTTTCAATTTTTCTACACGTACTTTTTGTAGGTGATAATTAATTATGTTATGTTATACTATCTAGATTTATAATATTGCTAATGTTGAGTGCGCATTTCATTCATTCATTCAAGTGTTATAGACCACAAGATCATTCATAATTTAACACATCTATAGGTCAGTACGCTTGTCTGCATTTTTACAGAGATAGTCAGATTTACTTTAGGTGCTGTTCCGAACCACGTCACAAAGTGCTTAGCTGTTAATGTCTTATACAAGAGTCACTACGTAGAAGTTCGCGTATCGATTGATTCATTATTTGTAGCCTGGATTCGTTTAGGGAGCCGAAGTGGCATAAAATCTGGTTATTTTTGGCAGTACAGGGCGGGTTGCGTTGAGTGAAAGTAGAAGACGCATGCCCTCCTGGCTTAGTTGCATTTTGAAACTGTGCTAGGCCACAATTTTCAGTTTTTCACTGTTACATATAAATATAAAAAAGAAAAACATTGCGGTAGCAATGTCTGTTTCTAAACTTTTACAGCTGTTAACTGATTCTGTGTAACTGTGACAATCTGGGATGCGGGAATACAGTGCAATTTGGGAAAGTTCAGAGACACAATACAAGCTGGGTCTAGATATGTATTTTTTTTTTGGTGTTGGTCGACCCTGTCTGTAAAAGTTTATGAATGTCTTGAATCGAGTGGTTCAAGTATTCCTGGTAATGAGAGAGCAAACTGACAGTATTTGATTTCCAGATACCTGTAATCTTCTGGGTATTACCTGCCGAACTGAGCTGAAGCTCATGTCGCTGGAAGCAAAAGAAGCCATTGAAATATTGTATCCATGTTCAAATTGCCTTGGAATAAAACTCGATACGAAAAAAACGGCATAAAATAAGATTATTTCTGCTAATTTTGATAGCATTCGATTGATTAAATTTTGCGTTGTTAAACTGCACCACTATTTTGGCAATTGTACAAAATTGTGTTTTTTATTATTCTAAACTTAATATCTCTTTCCAACTTTATGAAAACGAATCAGTGCTTTCTGAGAAAGGAACGAACTGAACTTTTGACCCATTTTTAAATTTGCATTCACAGTCCTGGGCAGTGTATGTCCCTCTTGGAACGCAGTTAATGGTGCCACAGTCATTTTACTAGCAGCCTGCATGCATCATCAATTTTATACACATTAATCAACAACACAGCAAGGCTAGGTAAACATACCACGTTTATAGTCTGACTCAACAACATTATCGAATTGATCACATAACTGTCAGCAAATGCGTTACATGAGGAAACATCAGCAGTAATAATAACGTACGGGGTAAACGCAACGGTCATAAACATAGTTAATAATTTCTCTTTAATAATGCGACATGGCCGTGAGTGCATGTGAGTGTATATGTGTGTGTGTAGTTTGTGTACAGTCTGTCAGTCAGTTGGCATACTGGATATTATTGGTTTTGACACACGCATTCATACGACATCTGTAGAAACATTACGATCGGATGACGATGTAAAGTCAATATGAATGTAGCGCTTTGGTCGCACTAAGAAGGGTTGGAATGTCTCTTTGACTCGGTCATCTAATCAGAAGCTGTCGAAATTTGCGTGACAGGAAAGATTCAGTTTTAACGCAGAGTTCTGGGCTGCCTGCTGTTATTTTGTGTTAGAGATCTGCTTTTAAAGGACGAGTTGCTTAGAATATTGGATTAATTTTACTATTATCACTTAAAAATAGAAAAAATATAACGGACACATTTGCCAAAAATTGTCTATAAAACATAAAGTTAATATATATATATATATATATATATATATATATATAAACATAAAGTTAGTATATATATATATATATATATATATATATATGTATATATGCTACTGTTGTCCAAGAAACACAGTCGCAGTGGTAGCAGCCATTCACTTGACTATTATGACGTAACTGGTGGAGTTCGTGTCTTTTCGTAAGAGCATCGAAGCATTCTGTAAGCACGCGTTGCTTAAACTAATTCAAACTTCTGCAGCTTACCTAATGTTTGTGCAGGAATGTCACAAAATTAGCCACCCAACTTTTTGGAAAAACTTAGTATGCCTTTGACGCAAATTGACAGTACGCTGCTTTTCTTCTGTCGACATACGACGTCATTGGTGGAAGAATAGGCGTTCAAAATGGGAGCACTCAAGCATGAAATGATCGCGACTTTCAAGACGTTTTACTAAACGAGGTGCTTACCACACTATTACTACTAAATTCCTTTAACATGTTTGCGAACATTGAAATAAGCCTTAACTTCCTAAAAGACATGGCCTTTTCCTTTAACGAACGGTGATCAAGTTACGTAGTTAGCACTCTACCTCACGACTCCTTCGTAACCGAATTCAATAAACTGCTCGCCCGCTAAAATGATTGACTGGAAGGTAAGATTAGCCTCTTGTTTCTTGCACCATACCAGCATTTAGTAGGAGTTCGCGCTAAAAGTTCTTTCAGCACAACAAATATTTCCCGAAAATTACTCAAGGGTCCCAGTAATTCTATTTTACATTCTGCTGCGTCTTACACAGTAGATCATTATCAAATTGTCTGACGAGGCTTAAGGTGTATGTTACCACTTTACGTTCTGTTTCATAGGTGTCAAAAGCAAGAGTGTCTTCTAGGCGTTACACAATGTTTTTAGCGCAATCTTTTTTGGGTAAGCTACGCAAAATAGTAGTATTTTTGTTTCTCTTACTTTAGTAATTTTGCTCGTTATATGAGCTGAAAATGTAGTTGTGTAAAATGTGCATATTCGGGCGGAAACAGGTAGTTGTGTAAAAGGTGCATATTCGGGCGGAAACAGGTAGTTGTGTAAAAGGTGCATATTCGGGCGGAAACAGGTAGTTGTGTAAAAGGTGCATATTCGGGCGGAAACAGGTAGTTGTGTAAAAGGTGCATATTCGGGCGGAAACAGGTAGTTGTGTAAAAGGTGCATATTCGGGCGGAAACAGGTAGTTGTGTAAAAGGTGCATATTCGGGCGGAAACAGGTAGTTGTGTAAAAGGTGCATATTCGGGCGGAAACAGGTAGTTGTGTAAAAGGTGCATATTCGGGCGGAAACAGGTAGTTGTGTAAAAGGTGCATATTCGGGCGGAAACAGGTAGTTGTGTAAAAGGTGCATATTCGGGCAGAAACATGTAGTTGTGTAAAAGGTGCATATTCGGGCAGACACATGTAGTTGTGTAAAAGGTGCATATTCGGGCAGAAACATGTAGTTGTGTAAAAGGTGCATATTCGGGCAGAAACATGTAGTTGTGTAAAAGGTGCATATTCGGGCATTCGTGTGTTTTCACTATAATTATCTCATGTTTTACCTCTACCAGCGGGCCAGATTGTGACGTTTTGGGGTCCCTAGGCCTCAGACGGAGCCACCATCTAACTCGCCCGCACCTGTCTTGAAAATTTTTACTCCTGATATAATATAGTGGCATTTACGTAGCTTGCAGTAAACTTATCGCAAATCCTTTAAATGAACTAGAATAGCCTTCTTTTGTTTGTCAATGCAAATAGTCTTTAAGAAATACCACTATTTTATTATTTATTGCAAACCAAATTAGAACATACTTGAACACAACCGTAGAGAAAAAAATATATTTTTTACCAACCTAAGCTTGATGACCCCTTACAATATATCATGTAAGGTATGACCATCCCACAAATATAATTTATTTGTCTGTTAAAACTCTTAAAGTGAAAGAAATATATGACACGTATTGTCTTCATTTCATGTATCAGTATCATAACTCACTACTTCCACCAGCTTTTCAGTCATACTTTAGTCCAGTTTCAAATCAACATGATCATTACACAAGATATTCAGTCGAAAACTATGTACCCCCCCCTTCCAAAAACAAATATAATGAAACAGTCATCAAAATATAATGCTATTAAAATATGGTCATCAATTCCGCGTGAAATGAAAACTCTTAATCTTTATCAATTTAAAAAAGCATCAAAGAATTACCTACTACAACGGTATAATTAACTCACAATTTTACTCATCCTAATCTTAAGTTACTAACAAAACTTATTTTGTTCTAATGTATGCTATAACTGATGAAAATGTAATGTTAATTGTCAATTGTTTCACTTATCTGGAGGAGGACTCGAAAGCTAAATGCTCCTTCCTCCTCCTCACAGTAACTCGCATAGTTTATTTTTTTCAATGTTATATCAATTGTTTGAGTTGCTGTGGAATAAATTCATAATTCATAATTCATATAAAAAAAAATTCATATAAATTTCCCCCTAAGCTGCAGCCTATACTAGCTTACACGATAGTCCGACCCTGTTGTACAAGTAGTTTCTTCAATGAGTAGTAAAATTCCTGGCGTTCAAAAATTGATGCATGTGAACGAGACTTAGCAGTGAAACTGTCACGTTTTTTTATTCAAAGAGGCATAGTCGACTTTGCTCTCGTCTTTGATAATTGTCGACTCTTAGTAAATAGTATTTGCCTGTTACCTCATTATCATCGTTAAATGGGTTGAGTCAGAGCAAACAAGACACTACGTGGAATGTTCGCACGTTAAGCGATTACAAAGATTTCAATTCTGAGACGCAAAAGCTGTTGCGCGACAAATTAATTGAATCATTATATAGGGGATGACTATGCACTTTATATTTTCTATACTTTTAACAAACGAAGCAAGAAGAACTAAAATCTTGGGCAATTCTTTTAGTCAAATTAGATGAAAATCTAAAAAACTACTGTATTAGTAGATTTGGTATTTTCACTACCTTGTTTATGAACCTCAAGAGCTTCAGAGACCATCAATGGCACGTTGGGAATCTTGCATTTAGAAAGTCTCTCACAACCCATGAGCGGCGAGGAAGGCTGCACCTGGTTGAAAAACAACATTGTTTGTAGTTAGAGACTAGTGTGGACCGCATGGTGCTCTGAATTTCCACGTATTGAGATTGTTGACATTGAAGAATAATTTAAAAATAAAATTAGACTTCAAAGTGCGTAGTGACTTATGAGACACCCATCAGAGCTTTTCTAAAAATAACAAAACAATTGATAAATTATCGTGATTAACGTGTTTCTTGTAATGTCGTTTTGACTGCACTGACGTCACACCATACTTGAATGATGTATTGCAACAGAACAGCAATTCTCATAACAACAATGGAATTCTCTTGTATTTTGCAATTATTGCATTTTGACCTATCAGTTATGATGAAGTACCGGAAGCTTCTAAGCACCACGTTCCTCCCAAAATTCATGTGCCAAAAGTTATAGTTTAGAAATTATGGCCGTGTTCATTTTACTGGGTCGATAATACTCGCCCTTTCACTGAAATTACGTGTAGTGTAAACGTAGGAAGGGCAGGCAGAGAGAGAGAGGGAAGGTAACCTTGGAGGGATGCTTTTCATGAATCATAAAACTTTTTAGAATTAGTAATTTCATATAGAGGTGACACAAAACCACTAGTAATTCCGTAAAGCCACAGGAAAGAAGGCACGGAAAAAAGTACAGAAAAAGTCACTATAAATTTTGGCTAGCGTTAGGGTTAAAAGTCACAGAAAAAAAGGCACTAGAAAAAGAAATAACCCTAATCCTAACCGCAATCCTAACTGTAACCCTTATGCAAAATCTGGTTAAACTTAGGGTTATGGTTAGAGTTAGGGTTTGGGTTAGGATTAGGTTTATTTGTTTGTCTAGTGCCTTTTTTCCTGTGATTTTTTTCCTGTGGCTTTTTTACCTAAGACTTTGTATTAGTGCTCCAACAACTGCAAAATGAGAGGCAAAATGTTACATTTTCCCCAGTTTTTTTTCAAAATTGTCAATGTTATAAGCCTTTTTAGTTTTGTTGCAGACGCACGGCTTTCAAAAGTCGGCGATGCTCATATGTGGACAAAAGTTAATGTAAGAAAACTCTCGTACCCTACTGTGAATTTTGTAACGTTGTCAGATTTTTTAGCAATAAAAACTGCAATGCAATTTGTTCTAAGGTTTTAGAGCGCTGCAAATAGGTTATTGTCATAGTCAGTGATGTAAAGGATGTCTTAGTGTAGTAATGAATTCTAGTTAGGTTACCTTAACATACTTATTTGTTTTGTAATTTTCCATTTAGGGTAAGTTCATTTCTTGATTGAAGAATGTATTTTTCACAAATATGGTAAGTTCATTTCTAACCCATAATGTGGAGAACGGAGCACTATTGAAATTCTTCTCAGTTATCCGTGATGATATTGGAAGGGATGTAAAGGTTGTACGTTGGACTTTTTTGAGTCAATAAACTACTACTATGGACTACTTACTACTGTATTATTTACCTCAAAGGCTACCCAATTTTTAATAATTATCATTACACGCACATTCTACTTATTTCCGGAAACACGTCGCACACTTCACTGGGTTTCTGTTCCAGTGTGATGTACGTGAGGCGATGAACTTAAGCCGTTTAACTAACTGGGCGTCCTTAAGAGTCCCGTCTTGAGCTTTAACACCTGTTTGTCATGTTTGATTTTCACTGTGAACAAAATTGCTGTACATTGCAGAGTCCTTTAATTGATGTTCCGAACAGTTCTTTTATTGATGTTCCGAACAGTCCTTTAACTGATGTTCCGACTTGTCCTTTTATTCACGTTCCAAACAGTCCTTTAACTTACGTTCCAAACAGTCTTTTAATTGTTGTTCCGAATAGTCATTTAAATGATGTTCCAAACGGTCCTTTAATTGATTTTCCAAACAGTCCTTTAACTGATGTTCAGAACAGCCCTTTCATTGCTGTTCCGAACAGTCCTTTAATTTATGTTCTGAACAGAGGGAATTGCACTATTCTAACACAAATAAGAACATTTGAGAACTAGAGTGCTTTGAACATGCAGTAAACTAATCTTTACTGTGAGAGATATATCATATACAAAAGTAAGAAGGCACGTTAGATCAGCTACACTAGATTACAGGAAGGCAAGCAGGCGGACGGACTGGCAGGCAGGCAGACAGACAGACAGACAGACTGAGAAACACACAGACAGTATTCCAAGAGTAAGAAGCCAAGAGAAAAAAACTGGAATAATTGAATTGACAAGCATCTATACTGCATTTTATAATATTGTTGTAGGTCACCGACTATCACGGCGACAGTTACTTTTGGCCCATGTTGGTAACTATTTTTTTCAGCTATGCGTAAGCAGTTCCTGGTTCCAATGACATTTCTGTTTACACCTTTGGAATAGTAATAAGCGAAGAATAAGTGAATGCAGCTATCGTCACTCTTAGCACAAGTGTCTGCTCTATATTCCACGTTGTGTGGGATTCATTTGTTTACTTTCCGTAATCTGCAACAAGTTTTCCTGAATTCGTAATGGTTCTTTTAAAGGAAAGAACAAGTCACTGAGAATGTTGGGAACATTTTACTGTTATCACTTAAACTTAGAAAAATATAACGCCTATAAAGCATAAAATTAGCCTACTTCCTCTGTATAGAAATTTTCAGGGGTGGTGGTGACCACCATTCACTTGAAAATCATGACGTAACTGGGAGACTTCGTGATTTTTCGTAAGCGCGTCTTGACTTTCCGTAAGCGCGCGCTATTATAGCTAATTCAAACGTCTGCAGCTTTCCTAAAGTTCAAGCAAAAACATTACAAAATTAGCTATCTAGTTTTTTTGGTAAAAACTTAAATTATACAAATGATGAAGATTGGCAGTGCGCTACTTTTCTCCAAGACGAATAACGTCATTGGAAGAAGAAATGGTGTTAAAAATGGGAGCGCCCAAGCATGAAGTGATCGTGACTTTAAAGTGATTTTACCAGTTACACGAGACGCTTATTGCAGTTTTGTTGCTAAATCCTTCCAACATTTTTCGCGAAAATTGAAGTAAGCCTAACCGCCTAGAAGACTTGGCCTTTCCTTTGATGAACTCTTCCTGCAAGTTCTCTGCTATTTTTGCTCCCATGTTCCTTAGCCGTATTTAGAATATTCTGATTCCCTCTGTTCAGAACATAAATTAAAAGGACTGTTCGGAACAGCAGCTGAAAGGAGCTGTTCTGAACATCAGTTAAAGGACTGTTTGGAAAATCAATTAAAGGACCGTTTGGAACATCATTTAAATGACTATTCGGAACAACAATTAAAAGACTGTTTGGAACGTAAGTTAAAGGACTGTTTGGAACGTGAATAAAAGGACAAGTCGGAACATCAGTTAAAGGACTGTTCGGAACATCAATAAAAGAACTGTTCGGAACATCAATTAAAGGACTCTGCAATGTACAGCAATTTTGTTCACAGTGAAAATCAAACATGACAAACAGGTGTTAAAGCTCAAGACGGGACTCTTAAGGACGCCCA
>JAQGDQ010001140.1:0-47500 GCA_030141605.1 Tubiluchus corallicola
TCTAATAGTAAAATTTTATATTTCGTATACTCGAAGCAAATTACAAACACTGAATTTTAATCATACTGTATTAAATATATGTATAAGGTGGAGACGTATGCAGGTGCCAACCTTGGCATACAAGAAAATGTTGAAAATAATTGGTTATCTTTGAAACACGTATTCTAATGATTTACTGAACAACCAAAATTGTCAGAGTGTAGTCATTGCATATTTACTGATTACAACTAATTGCATTCATTGACAGTCGGTTAGTGCTCGTATTTGTTTATATTTTTTAAATATCTTTATATATATATATATTTTAAATACTTGGTTTTTATCATTTGAAAAGTATGTTTTAAATTAAATAAAATGTTAAACAAAAAAAGCACAAAACGAAAGGCAATAGAACTTCTTCCCCAAAAGCAAATTTCACAGTTGCCAATAGCTTGTAATTCAAATACAGTGTTGTTAATGTACTGTACAAATTCTGGATATTACATCGTCACACCATTCCTCACTCGCCATTTTGTTCTTTGCTTAATATGGCTCAGTACAGAATTATGCATTTGACGGCGGCCATTTTGTTCTTTGCTTAATATGGTTCAGTACAGAATTATGCATTTGACGGCAGCCATTTTGTTTTTTGCCTAATATGGCTCAGTACAGAATTATGCATTTGACGGCGGCCATTTTGTTCTTTGCTTAATATGGCTCAGTACAAAAATTCTGAAATAAATGCACGTGTTTTTCTTAGGGTGACGGTTTTGTTTGAACGTTCTGTAAGTTTTCTGGTCAAATACGATGTCTCAGAATAGATGACTATGTTTCAGCATTTTTTTTTATTAAAAAACTAATATATTGATCAGCATATGTTCAAAATGCAAAACAGTGTTCCCAATCCAACGTCAATATTTTATTTTTAATTCACACCATAAACATTTGCAATATATACTAAAAATACATTTAGACTATTACACACAGAAGTGCATTAAATAATTACTGCACAATTTCTCTCATTTTACACACACACACACGCACGCACGCACCCAACCACACACACACACACACACACAAACACACACACACACAAACACACACACACACACACACACACACACACACACACACACACACACACACACACACACACACACACACACACACACGCACGCACGCACCCAACCACACACACACACACACACACACACGTTCTCATTATAAGCACTCATAAATAATTAACTTATATTAATATTGATTGCACACAAAGCTATCAATAAAACAATCAATTGAAATCGATATTCAGTAATTTAATTTGGCAAAGATTTTTGTAAATTAAGGGCATCCTAACGCTTTACTTCTTTAATTCTCTTAAAACCTGCTCCAGTAAATTAATGCAGTGGTGTTGGTCAGTAATACATACTACAGCCGAAGTTTAGACTACACTAATATCAGAAGCACGTGCAAGTTAAAAATTTCACAGCAGAATAGTAGTTTAGTTTAGTTTTAGTGGTTTTTAAGTCATGGCAGTTTGACACAGCGGAAACAAAGGCAAAAATTGATTGCTGCGCCCAAAAAACTCTTTAAAAATATGGAAACTATATCAACACAGTGACACACAAAATTCTGTAAGACCAGCGTGGCATTTTTCTATTCGTGATGGCTGCTGACTCAGACAACGAGTAGTTGAAGTCATAATTGCAAATTAGGCCTATTACATATATAAGTTGCGCTTACACACTCATTAATGACGTGATAGTGTGAGACTGGCGCAGGCGCAATCTAGTTCAGTTCTGTAATCTAGTCTGATTCTGCAATTTCTACTCCAAGACATAGTAGTATAATTCCAAACTTTAGATCACAGTAGCAACTCAGCAATTTTCACCCAAGACAATGTAGAATAGCACAATTCACTTTTTCTAACGGAAAGGATACAGAAAAGTCAATACAGTTAAGTTAACTTTATAGAAGATTCTTACTGCTTTAAACGGCAAAACTACTAATCAACGTTTTACTATAATATTTTACTATATCAAATTTTTTTGATCACTGTACTTATTGAAAATGAGCTATGACTTCAATTTTCCTTTTTAAATCCATCTGCTAAAACAAGTCTCGTTTTCACACAGACCGTATTAACACCATTTCAGGAATAAAAGAGAATACCCCTTCAACAAATAATTACGTGCAAACTGTCAATGAAAACTGACCATGTGGATAGAGTTCTACAGAGCCGCCGAAGGGACATTGTGAAACAAATTTTAATATTTCATATAAATATAAATATAAATTTTTAATATTTTTTAATTAGTATTTCGTGCGCATGGATTAAACGAATTAAATTTTTTTCACCATGTCCCTTCGGAGGCTCCGCAGAGTTCAGCGGTTTGAATATCATTCTTTTGAATGCCACACTACGTCACTGCCATTGTTTTGAAGGACCACGTGGCTGAGCAATTTTCAAGCAAAGTCTCAAGAAAGCACTCAATTACATGAACAATAGTAAATTTGTAGTTTCGTTTGTGAAGTCAGCATTTATGCAGTATTTATTTTGGTACTATCATAATTTAGCAAGAACGAAAATCTAATTCACACTAGCACTTTCTAAGACATCTGTAGTACTTGTTCTAAAATGAGAGAGACAAATATTTCTCCTCTTACGTAGCGTGCAAAAAGCGAATAGTGGTGAATTCTGCCATGCGTGATACTACCAAGCAAGGGGAAAGGCTCTGCACAAGTTCTCTTACCACCACTGATTGTCACAGTTACTGTACAATCCGCAACCTCTTTAAAAATCTACCAAAAAATCTGTAAAATCCAGAAAACGAGAAAAACCGTATAATTTTAAAAAATACAAGAAAAATCCGTAAAATCCAGACAAACACAAAAAATTGTAAAAACAAGATAACTACCAAAAAAATATGCAAAATCCAAAAAACTGTCAAAAAACCTTCAAGATCACTATTATCCAAGAGACCTGCAAATCACAAAAACAAAAAACACTCCTTCTTAGTCTTGTTTAAACCAGTTCGAGGTTTCTGGTGAGCATGCTGCAAAAGCCTCTGAGCTATATCATGTCAGTTACAAATATTTCAGTGACATTTGTGACTTCGCCCTGTTTGTCAACATAGTTTGTGAAATTGTTACAGCAAGAAAACAGCAAATGTTTATTAATGAGCACTGCAAGAGGCATAGTCATTGAATTGCACTATTTATTTATTTCGGAATCTAATCCATATACACAAATTCGTAAATAAATACAAGAATAAAAACACAGCTAAAAACTAATTTTAAATCTTTTTACAGTAAAATACATGGGTACAATTACGCATTCAGTTACAAACAAAATTTGTAATTTTGTACTTGCTAAAATTCAAGAACAGATGCTGATACCAGAATTTTAAATACATTGTATTAAATAATTACTAGAGTGATCTAATCGATTTCTAGACGAATAAACAGCTTTTCGTTTGATCAGGTTAAAGTGGTGAATTTGCAAGTTGACACACATTTGACTAGCGTTGCAAACACAGCTGTGAAAATAGCTTTTTTATACACTTTTTATAGGTAACTTTCAGTTCTTTAATAATATATGCATTGTAATTTCTCCACAATGGTATACCATAGACACTTGTGCAATAAGTTTCAAACTATTGTACTTTAATATCTTTACTACAAAATGAAAAGTTTCTAATATGAATGTATGTAGAGCGTGCTAAAGTGATTTTCTAACTGCCTCAGTTCATTGGTAAACGGAAAGTTGTTTTTGATTTTCGGTTAATATACCTGTCTGTGAGAATGTAAAAAAATATAAAGCAAGGAGTAAGACAACACAATAGACTTATTTTGACGCTTTAATAAGCAATATATGTGAAAATGGGGTTGGTAGTGTGGCTGACGAAATCACATACACTTAAGTCTCCTCTGCGTACGTAAATCTTTCAATTCAACTCTATTTAATTTAATAGAAATTTATTTAAATTGTTAATAGCAAAAGGGATACGTGGACAAGAACAACGATGTAAATTCCCCCTTCATGCAGTTAGCTTTTAGAAATTATCACAGCATTTAACAATTTTGCGACTATTTGCGACCACTGTTAGATTAACTTAATAGTTTTTGCAGTTAATATGTAACATAAACGACGTTTTAGTGTTGTTTTTCTTATTTTAATTAAAAAGGTAATCATTGAAATAAGAAGTAACTAGAAAATAATGCAAAAAAACCAATAAAATATGGCAAATTTAAACCTACGTAGCTTATGTTGGGTAATGAATTAATGAAATGCCAACTTAAGCTATTTATAGGTATCTATTAGAAAATAATAATTTTTTCTTGTTTGCTGCATTTTGCACAAGTTAATTTACACAGCTTCAAGTCTTCGATGAGTTTATTTCAAATTTCTACCATTTCAATTAGGCCTTTTTTATCACTGAAGCCTGAAGCAATTCGCATGTTTTCGATGTTCCTTCGAAAAGTTGTAAAGTTGTTTTAATTTTTTCAAGTCAGCCTATCAGCAAGACCTGGTAACTAACTATATTAAAAAGAATTCAAGTTAAGAACTGAACCGATGGTATTCAACAAATAAAAATCTCAAGTTTTTGCCAGCCATGTTGCCATGGTAACACAGTTGGAATTATTATGCTGTTCATTTATCTTAAGCCTGTTTCCTGTTAAATAATGCCTCAGTTTTTTGTCCTTTTAGAGTGAGCTCAAAAGTTCCGCTTTACTCTCCCCGATTTTGGTTTGTATATTTTTAAACGGTATCTGACTTTATCATCTCAATGTGATTATCATTATGTAAACAGATGGTATTTGTTTCCATGGCCGACGCACATTAGCTAAATTAAAATTATTGAAAAAGAATCATTGAAAACAAAATTTTCTAGTTATGGACTGCTAAGCAAACTAGCTGGCCCTGCCTAAAGATTCATATAGGTCTTTTCCTAGGCTTCACCTAAGTCTTGTTTGTGAGCAAACATGACAAGTTTTAATCGAATAAATGCACGAAAGCAGTACAAAATCAGAGTCTGAAAAATTTTGCAGCTTACCGGGACTCGAGCCCACGTCTTCTGCATTTCAGGCACCTATTTAGCTAACATATATTATTAGCTTATGCATGCAAGTTTGGGAACTCAATAGAGTAACCCTTTTCCTTGTTCCTTTTGATTATGCAGTTCTCAGGTCTTTGCAATGAGTGTCCTGCTCTAGGCAGTAGCTCAATGTCACCTTTGGTTTTGGATGATAAATGCGCATTAAGTGTTGACTGACTAATGACTTTCAGCAATTCTGCTTTTTTAAGTACCTTCCCGTCGTTTTACCTGAAATTTTAAGCGCATGGCGAAGTTGAGATATATATAGCTGAGTTGTCATGGCACTGAGTTTGGTGTCCGAGGCTAAGAATGGCACCAAGGTTGGTCATTAAGTGGATGAGCGAAGCGCGTGCAGTTCAGATAGCAGTCTTTGCGTGTGCGTACGTGCCATTCAGGTAAGATCGTAAGTCCACCACTACGACGAATTCAGGTACCACCCTCTGGTTATGCGTACGACATGAACCTGAATAGTACCTAAATTTTTGTCTTAAGCTTCTCGCAAGTAGGCGTTTGCGTGTTTAACCAATAACCGTACGGCAGCTGTTCCATCTAGTGCGTACACAGTCTGGGTTTCCTCATATAACGGCGATCTACGCTCGTATCTGAATCTAGGGCTAGGTGCCGGTCTCGCCATAAACGCTGGATTCCGAATAGTATAAAAGTAATCTTCCTCCATTACGTTAGGCTTTGTAGTGTCCTGAACAATTTGTGTGTAATTGAAAATCTCGCCATTTTATCTGCATTTAAAAACCATTATTTCTCCAGGTGAAAACTTTGCGACGAGGTTCGTTGGACTTCTAAGAATCAAACTAGTTAAAGGGCCACAAGCCGTAATTACCCAGTGAGTGAGACATAAACTGCGATTATATCTCCAGCTTAGCACAATGAGCCCAGTGAGATTATTTTAACCATGTCACGCTTGTTTGATGTGCAAAAAACGTCGTGACGATTGGTGTGTGTGCGTGTCGTTGTGTTAAACGTAACGTAATCAAAATCCGTTGTTAACAAAGTTGTAAACACAGTAAGCACGTAAGTTTAATTAAGTTGTTAATTAGAAATTAGTAGCTGGATTAGTTTAATTTAAACCTTGTTTTATTGTAACATGACAGATTATGATATGGCTTGAACAAGACAGTTTTTCAACTGATAGACGTTCTTGCCATTGGAACGTAACACTTAGAAGAGTGCAGACAATAAACGAACAGTTGTCGCATTACAGCATTACTACTGGCAGTATAGGTACATACAAAGCATAATGTTGAGAATAACAATAATATTACTATATAAACAATGTAAACTAATACAATGGTTAGAAGCGCTCAGTAAGAAATATAAATTTCTGTACAAGCTTAAATACTTGAATATGAAGTATTTGAGTGCTGATTGACATGAAGAAGCAGATAGCGAATTCATTTGCTGACAGATTATAAATTCTAATATTATAAGGAATTAACAAAGTACAGAGTTTGTTTAGTAAGATGTCTCGAGCCTGGGGTATTAAGGGCAGCTAATTAGAAAATGACTAATTGTTTCAAAAGAGGCACCGCATATAGAGGTAGGTAGCAGTACTGGGACGGGCTGTTCATTTTGTGCATTAAGTAGTTCGTGGGGGATAAATGTGGAGGCATGTTTCACAAAATTGGTACTAGTTGTTTGGAAAAAATTATTTATTCAAAAATTGATTTTGCTTGTGTGTATCGTTCAGTACAATACTGCCTAGGAAAATAACAGGGGCTGTCGCGGAAGCTTATAGTGGGAGTGTCACTTAGAAATTTTTCATTAGTATTTTGAAAGTACACTGATTTGTCAAACATTGCAGATGTTAGGCAGCTAATTACCGGTGTTACATTAAAATGTTTGAAATTTTTTTTTCTAAAATATTCACAAAAGAAGAAAACACTAACTGATTCAATCATGCTGCGTCAGTTGTCTTTTTATCACAGATTTTAATTTTATCGGTGACGGCGTAGCTTGCGAAAGCTATTTGGGTAGCTTATGAAAAAATAAGCAAGAAATTGCTTTGCTCTATGCATAGTAATAGGCACGTCAGTTCCAAAATCATAAACAGCAAAATGTCGCCATAAACTAAACAATTTTGGGGACTAATTTGGGGACTGGACCACCAGGCCGACCTATTTAAGTAACAATGCAAACGTTACCAAAACTGATTATTCTAATTACTGTAACGAATTAACTAAGTGAGCTTCAGCTATAGGTTACTTTGCATATTAAGCTCATAATTATGAGATCATGGAAAACTCCGGAAATGCGGTTATAAAAGACATAAATTTTTATGTGAAATTTCAGGAAAAAATGGAAGACATTTTGCATCAACTGCGCAATAATTCAACTGTTGATCCGGATGTGGTTGATTTTCTTCAGAAGTTGTTAGACAGGCAAAGCGTGCTGCAAGTTAACATTGATAACTTCTTCCTACTGACGTGCGCAGCTTTAGTATTTTGTAAGCATCTTTTTTATTCTAAAAAAATCGCTTTTCATTGCTAATTTTTACTGTTGAAATCATTTGCACGCGTTCAGTGCTGTTTTTAGGGTTAGTGTTACTGGGTTTATAAAGCTTCATCTTTCTCACGAATGGATGTCGCCACGTTATACGTAATATGCTGTTCCTAGCACTGTTTACACGTTGGGGGTCGTAATTAGTACTACTAATTACCAATTTCTTGTAATAGTAAAACTAGTGTTAAACAAATAGAAGCTAATGCGCGCGTTTTTTTCTTTTTGTGAAATTGTTTTGTTTTTTCTTGTTTGTTTTTAACTGCGGGATTTTTTAATTCATGGTCGATAATCTTGCCATTGAGAATTAATTTATGTTGTCAGAAGCGAATGCATCTAAAGTGTTTTCAGTTAATATTTAAAGTTTGATAGGCCTACTTGTCAGCTTTATTTTCAATGATCCATAAGTGCAGTACTATTAAGTTCGGTTGATTAACATTGAAAAAACAAAGTTTTAAAAACTAATTATAATAAGAATTTTTAAAAATTCTTGGGCTAATATTTGTTTATTAATCAAAAGTTATACATGACCTTTAAAACTTGCTTACAAAATAAAATAATTACCAAACTAAGACTTTTTTTAATAACAAGCGTCAATGTTTTAGCAAACCCTTCTGATACTTTCAAGGCCAATTGTAAGTCAGAAGTCAAAGTTCAACATACTATTGTCCTACCCCGCTCAGGGCTACACATCCAGTGAGTTTCGTGACCCCAGCTTGCAAGCCTAACGAGTTATTAAACCCAAAGTTTGTAAACATCCAACATAGTACTTGGTAGTAAAATTATATGGGCCTCGTGGGGGTCAAGCACATTGTGTCATAAGTTGATAGGACAATGGGAATTCGATGTGATATATGAGAATATTAGGAGTAACATTGAGATACTGACACTATATATATTAACATTGATATATTAACACTATATTTCACTTGAACTTGAAAGATTTTACACTTCATGTTATAGTTATGCAAGCTGGTTTTGCATTTTTGGAATGTGGAGCAGTCAGAAGCAAAAACACTACGAACATTTTGATCAAAAATTTATTGGATGCCTGTAAGTATCTGAATTATTGTTAGTTATTTATAGGCGTAATTATTTTAGGTAAATTGTTATGGATTAGTTGATGACAATAGTGAGATAACAAACTCATTGTTTCCCTGTTACAGTAAAAAAATTATTGGTAACGTTTTTTGAAATAAATCAACAAAAATTCATTCCAGCGAGGATTCTGTATGTGTGTACTGTGTAATGGCTTCCCAGACAAAAGACTTCTTAGTATTCGGCTTAAATTTGCTGGCAGGTGACAAATAGAAGATCTTGGACAATGCTGTTATTGCTATTTTTCTTTTAGAGACTATTATTACTAGGCATATTGTTTTAAGCTTTTGGCATTGCTTTTACTGAGCTATAGACTTACAGTTATAAAAAAAAGAAAGCACTTATAGGAAAAATTGTTGTTTGTCAAAATGGCATAATGTTATTGCTGTTATTATTGACGACGTTAATGCGGCTGTTGCTACTGTGGTATCATCATCATCGTCATCGTTGTTCTTATCGCTGTTCCTTGTTGTTGAAAACGACCAAAATAGAATCATTATGGGAATATAATTCCTATTTTCCAGTATGACAAACCAAAACGGTAATTTTGCACCTTTTCAAAATGTTTTTTTGAACAGTCAGTAATTATAGTATTAATAATTCCTAATGAAGAACAACAGGACAAAAAACTGCTTCTCCAACGAAAAAAAAACAAGCTAAAATAACTGCTAACCTGAATGAGGGCACTCCATATAAGTGCACATGTAGGTGCTCTTCATATAATTGCATATCCTTGCTTTGAGGCGGTGTCACAATGGTCAGAAAAAATTATTCTGACATTCGTTGTAAACTTAACCTTTGATCTTTTGAAACAAAAAGCGCAGGATTTACAGATCTGGCACAGTTCTATCTCTGTCCCAGGTTTGGTATTATTGTTTCCATCGTTTTGATTTTACAAACATTTTTATTTTTTGAACATGACCTTTCACCTCTCGAAAAGAAAATGTTTCATACAAAATATTTCGCGAATATTTATTCATGTGCGAATAAATAATAAATAAAATGAGGATCAGCTCCTGCCCCAGACCTTGAACCAACTTTGGAGATTAAAGAAAAAGCCAAACCTTAGGGGAAGATGAGCTTATTTTAACATTTGGGAAAAACTTTAGAAAGTTTCGGCAATAAAATTATTGTGATAAGCATCTCGTGTAATTAGTAAAATTAATTTAAAGTCGTGATTACTTAACGCCTGGGCGCGCTTGTTTTAGACGAAAAATGGCGTCGTCCGGTTTCCGTGCAATATAAACTCTCATCACGCCAGGTGCTTCAGAATCTTTTTTTAGCTTATAGAGCGAACTCTATAAACTAAGTAACCAGCTCGGCACCTACTACATGCTGGCAAGTTTACACGAGCTGTCTAAAAGTCAACAAAAATCTGTAATTTAATTATTTACACAATTAATGTTAATTACTTGCACATTTTAAGATGTAATCCTTTAGATTAAAGCAATGTAAGTTATGTAACAACTTTAAATTTGTTCATAATTGATCGAATGACTAATTTCTAGAGAAACACAGTTAAACACATCATTAGAATAACGGAATTTCTAAGCAAACTGTTCTCAGAGCTTCCTTCACGGCATTCCTGCTGCCTAGCAAACACCAGCTTACGTCATTTTTTGAAATATGCCGGCATCAACGTTCGTTTGGCGGGAGATAAGAAACATTTAAATTTCTTTTACATTTTTAAGGTTCTAAAGCACTCTATGCGCATATTTTGTATTGTGATTTGAATACTTTTAATTGTACATTAAAATGCAATGAATATTGTGCGAGGGTTGGTTCTTCCTTTAACGTTTAATTCTTTTCTTGTGCGTCAGATAGACAGACAGACGCATGTGCGGGCATTCTTGACACATACCCAAACAGACGCAGTTAAATTCCTGGGCTTTCAGTCATTTAAATGGGAATTATCCCTGCTAACTCAAGCGTTTCTTCAGAACTGTCCAATGTTTGTTAGCTACAGTATTTCCAATTACAGTTTTTAGGCTTATTACAGCATGAAACGGCCGATTAGTGTTAGGGGGTCAATAGCCGACATTTGAACTGTACTTCTAAACCTGATCTTCTGCCGCAAACCATAAAAAGATTTTCCTTCCGCCGTTACTAAAAAAATTAAAGTAACTCTTTCATGCTTGACTTCGTTTGATCAGACACCGGAAGTAGTAAATAGCATTGAAGATGCAGTCTAGACTCACGGCAGCTCATTCGTGAGCGGACAAAGTTGCCATTTAACCACAATTTTGGGCAACTTTTGGCAACACTGACAAAATCGTGTTTTCGATATGCAATAACATCTAAAAACTTGTAACAAATATGTAATAATATCTAGTATCTAAATTATAAGTAAGTAAGCTATTTTATTTCGAACATGAGGTTCATAAAACATATTTACAATTAAAAACTAATATTTACAAAAGTTATAAGATAAACTTAATAGAATAAATGTTTACATATTAGAAATGTTAGTTAAAATGCAGCTAATCACCTGTACAATGTTAATTGCCCAAAGTTACGTAATTAAAAAAGTAACCTAGGCCGGTTTCACAAAGCCGTCACGTCGTTATTAATAGTTAAGTGAATCTAATAAAGACGTCGTTAACTTTGTGACGGCTTTGTGAAACCTGTCCCAGGATATCTGGATTTCTTAAAAAGCAAGTCATATTATTATCAGAATTAATCAGTCGTGTCACAAGTGAATAACAAGATTTTCCTATTATAACGTCAAAATAAGGAATATTTCGATCTATACACATTTGCCGAGCGCTACAATCAAACGGCAACTTAAACAGTTTTCTAATACAATTATTTTATGTAACTTTTAATTGCCGATGTGAGTACGTTAAATAATCTCGCCAGAGCGACCTTCGATATATACATATACAAAATGTATTAAACAATCGAACTCTTATTTCATCATTACATTTAGAAAATTTCGGATCAAAATATTAGCTTTAGCAGCTAATAAACAGTTCATGTCCTCATTATAAGTACCTGTTTCAGATATAATGTGACCAATATATTGTTCTCTAGAAGTAGGAAACAATTTAGAAGAAGAGCAGTCAATACTGCTATTTTGATATGC
This sequence comes from Tubiluchus corallicola, assembly GCA_030141605.1. Lineage (NCBI taxonomy): Eukaryota > Metazoa > Priapulida > Priapulimorpha > Priapulimorphida > Tubiluchidae > Tubiluchus > Tubiluchus corallicola. The sequence goes on from JAQGDQ010001140.1 coordinate 11,773, forward strand.
ATCAATTAATGCATTTATATAACTAATTTTATTAGCTAATAAACACACATCATCGGCATACATTAGGTGATTTAGAATACTACCGTTTATTTTACAATCAACACCAGTTTGACACAATTATCTACTGAGACCACGAAACAGTAATTAAAGAACCAGGCAGAAAGAATGCCATCCTGCCGCACACCATTTTCCAAACTAAAATGGTTAAAAACTTGATGCTCCCACTGGATTGCTATGGTTTTGTTAATATTAAAATGAGCCAGGAAACGTATTATAATTTTTGGAATATTTGTTTCTGCACAAATTTTTGCGAAAGAACTTATGATAATTAACACGATCGAACGCCTTAGATGTATCAACAAAGCAGCCATAAACTGGAGTGTTCTTGTTCCTATAGAAATCTATGACTTCCTTTAATACGTAAATGCACATTTCAGTGCCATGTTCAGGCTTGAATCCAAATTGATTGTCGGCTCTCATTAAGAGATCGTAATAGGGAGTGAAGATATTCTGTTCAAGAACCTTGCTAAATATTGTACTTAATGCAATGGGTCTATAGTTATTGCTAACAGTTATGTCAGAATTTTTGTCCTCCACTACGGGTACTAAAATTACTAAAATGGTAATGGCGATGCCTTCAGGTCTTGCTGACTTATTGGTTTGTGTTTTAACTGTAATTACAGATTGAACTTCTCCAAGTAAAATATTAGAAATAGTCTCTACGTCAACACCCGAAAAAAGCTTTCTAAGAAAAATTGGTAAATTACCATCGTCCACAGATTGAAAAGGTTTTCGTAAGAGAATATCCAATTGTGATAGTAGCAGGGTCAAAAGCAATATCAATTTTATTAGATAGTGGCATTTTGCTATTAACTTGAGATCTTACAGCTGACCACAAATTTCAAAAAATCAAATAATAAAGCTGAAATGGATGCGTTTCAAAAAGCGAAATTACAGAAACATTTTGGGTATTAAATGGCCAAAGAAAATTTCAAACAAAGATCTATATGAAAAAATAAAAGAAGAACCTTGGAGAAAAATAAAAAGACGCCGTTTAAGATAGATTGGACATATGCTTAGACTACCTGATGATGTTCCAGTGAAGACAGCTCTTCAACAAGCCATAGAACCAACTAAAAAAACCTGCAGGAGGACAAATGTTAACATATTTAGATTTTGCACAGAAAGATTTAAACACTTCAGCATTGATCCTTAGAAATAAATCCACTAGGGGCATTGCAGCGAGTAGTGAGTCCTGGCACAGGGAGGTGAGCAGAATCATGTCCCTGGACGTGTGATTCATTGGATGATGGATGATGGTAAACAAACATTGGTAACCAAAGACGCTTTCTGTACCTCGTATGTCATTCTCGCTCATTCACGCCCAAGACGCAAAACATGACGACTCTTTATGGCAATACGCGCGTTCACAATTCGCTAGATAAAGGCAAGTTATTTAATTTAACTGTTGTTAATCTTTCTTGTTTAATAATAACTATGAATTCTTTGTGTAATCATAATAATGCGTTAGAAAACTTTAGGAGTTATATAGGCCTTTAAAGTCTGTTGCTTTTGCTTTTCAGTAATTGGCTGTGCAGCTTACTGGGGTATTGGTTACTCGTTTGCTTTTGGTGAAGGCAATTCATTCATTGGCTACCAGTACTTCTTCAGTGGGTTAAATGGGAAACTTCCGGACACGGATTATTCCCTGTGGTTGTTTCACTACGTGTTTGCGGCCACTGCGGCAACGATAGTGTCTGGATCGGTGGCGGAGAGGTGCGAGTTCGCCGCTTATTTTATCTACAGTTTTGTCATCACCGGTAAGTAGGCCACAAACGGCAAAAAAATCTGTCTGCAACAAACTGCGTGACGCCAGCCGTCTCTCAGAAAATTTGCACGCTCACGGCAACTTTTGTATGTTTGTGTAAAGTAACTGCGTCATAGGCAATCACAGTAAAAGGAGGTTAAGTTATTCAAGTAAAACTCTTTTCTGTACAACTTGTGCGTTAAACGATGCACCTTTAGAATCGTTCACTAAACCTACGTGTGTTTCACTTTGGAGAAACTAGCTTGAGTAAAACCAAGTGCGTGTGTCCTATTAAGCAGATTTTACACACACGCACGCACGCACGCACGCGCACACACACACATACATGCATGCCTGTTAGCTAGTTAGTTTGTTTATTGATTATAAATCTACATATTTCGAGACTAATGCACTGTAACAATGAGTAACCAGAAAAAACTATAGTCTAAAAGGACATTACCAAAATGACACATCGGGAACAACAAAGATAATGTAAGTACAATGTGCCATATAGTTAAGTATAAAAATTTTCTTCCTATGAGCAGAGTATTACTGTAGAAAGTACGATGCAATACATAGCAAGTCAGCGAATAATCTCTAATCGTGTATAGGTAGAAACTTTATGATATGATTAATTTTTGCTTGACGAAAGACAATTTTGCTTAGACTCAAAATAACATTACGCAGTCCGCATATAACTTCAATACTTAATAACAGATTTTAAACATGAGTTTATTTTCAAATACATCAATAATATTAGAAAAATTACACCCATACACACACGTACGCACGCATGTATGCAGGCACGCGCACACACATTACTCTTATAAGTAGTATAGTAATATCGTATGACAACATGTGATTAAACTATTCTTTCTATTGGTCTCAACTGGTTTTGTGAGATGTAAATTGTTCCAATTGTACCGAGCGTGTACACAGCAAAATTCTGTGTATGGCAATGTTGGAAAAACAACGTTTATCGAGCGTGCAAACGAGCAAAACTATGTCAGACAAGTTGTTACCTACAGAATTTGCCTCGTGTGCTGCCTTTATGAAGCCCATAGATAAATTTTAGATTTATGTCGCAATAGTTGTTCATAATATATGCAATGTTTAAATTAAATGCAAATTCTATTAAAACTACAATTCGTTGTAAGCTTTAGTTAAATTTAGATCATTTATTTTTTATTTATTTGATTTTTTTAGTAATAATAATTTGTTTTTGGATTATATGCATGCTTAACTTTATATAACTATATATAGTTAACTAACCATAACTATATTAGTATAATGTAGTGTAGTGTAGTGTCTTAGGGTAGGGCAGGTTAGGCTAGGATAGGGTGTGGTAGGGTAGGACAGGGTAGCACAGGGCAGGGCGGGGCAGGGCAGGGCAAGGTAGGTTAGAGTAGAGCAGAGTAGGGTAGTGCAGAGTAGAGCAGAGAATAGTATAGTATAGTATGGTATGGTATGGTATGGTATGGTATGGTATGGTATGGTATGGTATGGTATGGTATGGTACGGTATGGTATGGTACGGTATGGTATAGTATAGTATAGTATGGTATAGTATAGTATAGTATAGTATAGTATAGTATAGTATAGTATAGTATAGTATAGTATAGTATAGTATAGTATAGTATAGTATAGTATAGTATAGTATAGCATAGCATAGCATAGCATAGCATAGTATAGTATAGTATAGTATAGTATAGTATAGTATAGTATAGTATAGTATAGTATAGTATAGTATAGTATAGTATAGTATAGTATAGTATAGTATAGTACAGTATAGTACAGTATAGTATAGTATAGTATAGTATAGTACAGTACAGTACAGTACAGTACAGTACAGTACAGTACAGTACAGTACAGTACAGTACAGTACAGTACAGTACAGTACAGTACAGTACAGTACAGTACAGTACAGTATAGTATAGCATAGCATAGCATAGCATAGAATAGTAAAGCATAATATAGCATAGTATAATATAGCATAGCATAGCATAGCATAGTATAGTATAGTATGGTATAGTATGGTATGGTATGGTATGGTATGGTATGGCATGGCATGGCATGGCATGGCATGGCATGGTATGGTATAGATAGATAGTAGCATAATATAGTAGTATATATAGATAGATAAAATAAATGATGATGATGATATATGTATGGTATGGTATGGTATGGTATGGTATGGTATGGTATGGTATGGTATGGTATGGCATGGCATTGTATGGTATGGTATGGTATAGTATATTATAGTATAGCATAGCATAGCATAGCATAGCATAGCATAGCATAGCATAGCATAGCATAGCATAGTATAGTATTGTATAGTATAGTATAGTGTGGTTTGGTATGGTATGGTATGGTATGGTATGGTATGGTATGGTATGGTATGGTATGGTATGGTATGGTATGGTATGGTATGGTATGGTATAGTATAGTATAGTATAGTGTAGCATACCATGGTATAGCATTTCATTACTGTAAAAGGCGACATTATAATAAGCGTTATTTTGACAATAACAAGGTAACAATATTACAATAACATACACTTTCATATATGTTATTATGATGTTGTTATCAATTGCAATTATCAATTGTATTTATAATTATTTGCAGTGCTATGGAAGCATATGAAACACAAAGCCGATTGTCGTTATTCTGTTCGTTAATAAGTATTTACTCTCAATAGGCTTCGTTTACCCGGTAGTAACTCACTGGGCGTGGTCGTCTGGAGGATGGCTGGCGCAAGGTATCAGGGATGGTGACGTCACATTTGCAGACTTTGCTGGAAGTGCTGTGGTACATCTGCTCGGTGGGATATCAGCACTGGTAGGGGCCGCGATGCTGGGTCCCCGACTCGGCCGCTTCAGGGAAGATGGGACGCCGCAGAGCTTAAAGGGTCATTCAGTACCGGTATAACTGTTTGATTGTTAGCATCTCAGAGCAACTGTGTTTCTCAAGAAAATAGGATTAGCATCGAGAGAAATAGCTGAGTTGCAATAGTGCATGTTTGTCTGCAAAGTTAAGTAAGACCAGGTCTGCTTACTAAATCTATAGGTGACTTCTAGGAAAATTTGCTTGGCTGTCAGGGTCTGCCATACCCTCCCACTATTTCTTTGTTAAGGGGATTATATTCAACACCCTAACATGGCTACGACATCTCTACTGGGTCGATGTGCCATCTCAGACATTATCTTTAATAATGAACAAGATTCCGGTCCAGCCATAACCATCTGCATTAAGTAGACGATGCCGTTGAGTGATGGATCCCTGTATGAAAATAAGGCCTACATTTCATGTTGTCCAGAAGCTTATTAGAAGAATAAAGCTGTGCAAAATTAAATCAGTAAAACAATGTGAAAAATTGTTTCCCTAAATTTTTCCGTCATTTTTTTAAGATGTGTGTTGCAAAATCTTCTAAATAACAAACAAACCACTGAATAATCACGCTGTTTAAGTTATTTAGCTGACTAGATAAACGGTAGGCAGTTAATCTTGTTTAAAAAATATGCAAATGAACGGAAAGTGCTTAAACGGGGAAGGGGTGTTCCTAAGGGATTTTTATTGTTCAGGTGAATGACAATGACACATATGAGCACTCTTTGACAGTGAAGGCTGAAAATTATTGAAGCTATGTAGATCTAATATTCATTTTATATACTGCAATGCCAAGTTTCGTTTATTTTTAGCTGACCGCCTTGGGTGGCTTCATTCTCTTATTGGGCTTCTTAGCGTTCAACGGAGGATCCCAGGCCAGCATGTCACAGCCCGGTGACGGAGAAGCTGTATCACTTGCAATGGTAAGAATATTGGTTATGGTCCTTTGTTGTAATAAATGCTAGGCGTATTAGGTTAAGATAACTTCAGAAGTGGTGGCATTAGTGTATGCTGACTGGTTTATTTCTCTTGCATTTTAGTTTGTTATTAAATTATCGCTCCAGTGGATTGAGGCTTGCACCAGAAACAATGAACCAAAAAGATTCATTTTATCAGTGAGCGCTAGCGTCGCTGATCTAGGAGAAACCGTATTTCGATTTATTCATCATTTTATCATATTTGGTATCCACTTTTCCATTTTTAATTCATGCTAACTGACCAACGAAGAGGCCAATTGCCACGAAGTATTTACAAGATAGGCACCTGCGGTAGGGCCCTTACAAATGGTGTAGTGTACGGTGATCCTAGTCAAAAGGTCAAAGACACTGGGTAGTGGTAAGTCTTTCGATTGTCATTCAAGGGCTTTGAGTTAAATGCGGTTTTTATAAGTATTCAGGTATTGTGGGTTAAAGATCTACAACCATACTCGACCAGGTATAATCAGGTGTAAACAAGATCATGGCGTTATGCTTGCGGGTTTGGTTCTGAATTCATTCAGTCTTGCGTTACTATCAGTGGTAATCATACTACTTAGTTTAAAATTTGTACCTGTAACAATGATTGCGTACCAACCGTGTTACGACCAGTAGTGATGGTACTTACCCTTGGTTTGGGATTGCCAGTGGCAACAATGATTGTGAGTACAACTTGTTAGTACCAGTGATGATGACACTGTTCTTTGGATTGGGAGTTGTTAACTGGCATTAATGATTGTGAGTTCACTCTGTTGCTACCAGTGGTAATAGCACAGTTGCTTAATTTGGAGATTGTCGTTGACAGCAATAATTGTAGCTTTAACTTGTTGCTAGCAACAATGATTGCGTGTTCACCCTGCCACTAGCTTAGTTCGAAATTTGTCGTTGGCAATAAATGATTTTGGGCTGACTGTTCCTAGTAATAGTGGCGGCATTGTTGATTGTACTAGTGATTGTACCTGGCAATAATAATTGTGGTGTTAACAAGTTCGTTTTGACTGTGCCAGTATTAGTGGCTCTCCTTTGGTGATTGTGATGCCAATAGATTAGCTAATGTTTTAGCTTTGTTATTGAAGAAGGATCATGATGCTGGCCATGACAGTGGTGTTAATTAGGATGGGTCTTATTACTGGTAATTGTAATTGCAGGCATTGATTAATTTAAACAATTTTTAGTCTTGCTGATTATGGCATTGGTTGTTCTAGACATATTGTAACTACTGGTGACCAATTGTTACTAGTTCTAGTTATTGTTTAAATTATCCTGCAATGGTGATTATAAAGTTGTCTGTTGGCGTCACTCGACCACATACGAATGTAAAATTATTATAGAAGTCGTTTCATTTTACAACTCTGACGCTAACTGGTGAAAATAGATGCTATAAACCAGACTGAGAATGTTAATAAAGTCAACTTCTTTGTCAACACAATCTCCAAACTAAGCAGTTGTACTACTACTATTGGTATTATAAACTTGTTAGCACCACAGTAATATTGGCAGTGGTGCCATCACCAGCTGCAGTAGCATCAATACTGGCAATAACAGGGCCAACTCGTAATTGTTGTTGCTAATGGCAACACCCAAATCAAGCATCGGTACCACCAACACTTGTAGAAACAAGCTGAAGTTAATATTGTTATTACCAGTGACAATTGACAATTCCCAAACTAAGGAGGAGTTACCAAATTTCATGTTCTATATAACCCCAACAGACATTGAAGTTTTTTAATGCATTATTATGATTACATAAAGAATTTTTAGTTATTATTAAACGAAAGAAGGTTAGAAATTAAATAACTTGCCTTTTTCTGGCGAATTTCGAACGCGTGTATTGCGGTAAAGATCGCTCACGTTTCCCGTCTTTGGGGCGAATAAGCGAGAATGACACACGTAGTGCAGAAAAGGCCTTTGGTTACCGATGTTTGGTGCCCTAGTGATTGTACTCATAACGTCATTTGTCTCGGGCAACAAAAAATGGCGGCTCTTCAAATTTAATACTCTTAACAATGACTGATAAAAAAATCAAAAAGAAAACAAGTTTTTCAGTAAGTTTATAATAAAAAATTGCGAGGGTTCAGTTTGGACTTTAAGTTTTGTTGACTGCTGTCTGTATGCCAAATAAAAATCTGCTTTCTACAATTCCGTTTTTTAACTGCAGGTAAATACAATGATTGGTTGCAGTTTCGCAGCATTTACCGGACTTTTTTTCAACAGAATAATGGGAAGTGGACAGTGGAGTTTCTTGATTACAATGAATGCAGCTCTGACTGGAATGGTAGGCAACGTTAAGCGTGAAATTAGATTATCATATTTTCTCATTCGTCTTTGTGTGAGGGAAGACCTCACCTTGAAAGGGGTTTTCTGTAGTTCAAGGTAGTTGTTTCGGATTAAGTATAATATACAGACTAGAATAGTTCATTGATGACCTCAGTAATGGGTTCATTCATTAGTTCCGTAGTACATTGATGTCCTCAATGCGTTTACACAAAATGATTCAAAAGTCTTTCACTTTTCTGTGATTTTCAATTTTCTTTGCAGCTAATCGATGGTCGACATTCATGTTATGGCAACTCTCAGTTGCTTACTCATTTACAATATTGTGTCGTTTTCCTTTGTTACAATGCTGCTCTAGATTCAGAGGTGTAAAATCGCTGCGTGGCGGAAGGTTTTCACTTTGTGACCGAAGCCGTGCAGTTTTGCTGATAGTTTGACGGCAACGGAACGCAAAATCAGAATTTGACCCTTATTTTTGAATATTAATAATTCATTTTTAATAGTAATAACTTATAAGGTATTTTTTAACATTAATAAATGAATTATGAATATTCAAAATTAATTTATTAATACCAAAATATCATTGAAAAATTACTTATTATTTATTAATTTACTCATTAATATTCATAACTGTTTATTAAAAACGCATTAAATTTCACGTCGGCGTTCCATAGGTGGCACCACAATCTTCACACATTGTAGAGTCTCCAACCAAATTGTAAATTGGTTGCCGTTGTATTAAATTAATGCGGGACTTTCGACACCCACTATATAATGATTATTGTGACGCCGTGAATTGTTTTGTTGTTTTTATTAGGTTTCCATGTGTGCTGGCTGCAACGTTTACTACCCCTGGGCAGCCGCTGTGGTTGGTACTATTGCTGGTTTAGCTTATGTTTGCTGGAGTCTGTTTGTTCTTTATGTCCTGCGTGTAGATGACGCTCTAGACGCCATAGCTGGTAAATGTCGTCAACGTTATTCAAGCTGTCAACTTTTATCAGTACAATGACGCGATGGCACGAAACAAAGAATTACATATGTTGTTCAATCTTCTCAAGAGATGCAGCATAAGTAAAGAGATTGTCATGCTCAGTATGCCTAATAGTAGTCTTCAATTCCAAGTTTTTACATGAATTTTAAGCGATTCATTATTATGTGGGTTGGTTGAACAAATCCACAATGGAATTTCAACCTTGTTTGCAACCCGTCCTTTTTTATCTCGCTGTGGTATCTTCCTCTGCCCTCTCTTCCTCTTCCTCTTTTTCTCCCTCCCCCTCTCTGTCTCTTCCTCGCCTTCTCTCTCTTTCTCTTCTCTTCTCTTTCAACGATACCAAAAAGTGCTATCTTATAACATAAGAAATGGGAGCGGTCAAAGGTCAGCTATCACACTATCGTACTAGTTTAATTAATTGACACTCTCTTCCCCTCTCTCTCTTCATTTCTCTCTCTCACACACACACACACACACACACACACACACACACACACACACACACACACACACACACACACACACACACACACACACACACGCACGCACGCACGCACGCGCACACACGCACGCACGCACGCACACACACACACACACAACACACACACACACTCTCTCTTTCTCTCTCTCTGTCTCTAGAAATATTTGAAAAATATTAAATGGGCAACACGTTGTTTACGGTTTACTAATAGCCTACCTTTCTGTGAGAGCAGTTAACTTAGTTATTTATTTTGTTACCATAGAAATTGGTTTGTTGTCTATTTGCAGTGCATGCTGGAGGTGGATTCTGGGGCGTTCTTGCAGTCCCTATATTCAGATTTGATGGCGGAATAGTCTACACTGGAAGCAAACTAGCATTCTTGGTAAGGAGCAATGTGCAATGTATAAAAATAGCCTACTCACACTGAAACTGTTAATTCTGAACAGAGGGTTTAAAGGCTTTGAGCCAAAGGGGAAATTAAACAAAAATCATCCTCGCACAAAAGGTGATTAATAATCGTTATCACTTGGTAGTAACGCAATTCTTTCAGGTTGACTTGCACATCACTATGAAAAGATTGTCCTACGATGGATATTCATTCAAATATTGTTAATTTTGTAATGTAATTCCCTGTATTTTGTAGTGGCAATAAACAAACAAACAAAGTAATTAACTATACTGTAAAGAAATATACCCGTTACCAAAAGTAACTAAAAGTCTGTGTATTTGCCTCGGTGGACGCAGTGCTCTACGCAGTGTACTAGTTGTTTCTACGTTGTGTGAGAGCGGTTCAGTTAAATAATATGGTGTGAATAAGGCTTAAGTATTCAGTTTGAGTGAAACTTTTTTTAGTTTTGCTAGATATGTATCTGACTCTTAAGCTTTGTAACAGCACACCGATTACTGTATCACAACATTAATAAATGGTAATTAACCAGTAAGATCCCAACGTTCTTTAGACAACGTTACCATGAGACTGGTGGCGTTCTTGAACGAAATTGCACATTTTACCCCAATTGAAGCTCTTGTTGATTTAATACTTTGAAGTGCAAGCAAACACTCTTCACAAATAAACCTTAAAAAAGTTGTATTGAAATTTTATATCACTTACATGCTGTCTTGTTGCTTTAGCTGCTTTAGCAGGATTACTACATGCATATAAAAAAACTTGTAAATTTAAACTTCCGCGATGACCGTTAGGTGCAGCCATTTTAACAGTAAGCCGCTTGGAAAATAGCACATTCGTAGCACACTCTTCGCCAACTAAACAAAAGTTTTAATTACTTTATATTGTCAGTAAGATCGGTAATATGTTTTCAGGTGAAACCCAGTGCTGCACACTGGATGGCGATGCAGTGCCATTTTACCATATGACAAAATATTTAAAATTATTAAGAATTTTGTTTTCCAGTTACATGTTTGTCTTTCAAACAGGTAAGCGTAACGCTAAGCAATATAACTTTGTATGAAAAAAATTTTTGGGATATACTTTAAAAATTCCCTTTTCTTCGCCTTTAAGCTTACCCTCATTTTTCTATGATTGTAGGGTTTTGCGTGGAATCTTGTTGGTGCTGTAGCCATCGCTGCCTGGTCTTCAGCCGTGTGTCTAATTATGTTTGGTGCATTACGTTTTGCTAACTTACTTCGTGTAAACAGAGATGTGGAAATGCGAGGTGAGGCTAAGTCTATGTCAAATTTAACACTTTTAGTATACGTGTTTAAATAACTGCTACATAATGTGTATAACAGTCGTGTTTTTGTAGAAGATCTTTAACCTGTTTTAATTAGTTTAGTTTAGTTTAGTACGCATTCTTTATTTAAAAATATTAAAAATATTTATAAAAAAATATAAAAGGTGGAAACAAGAAAAACGTATTTACAGCACAGAATAAAATTTTACAGAAACAAGGATAATTAAAAGATTGCGGGTAAAAGCGCAAAGGTCTAAGGCTACTTAAGGAAACTTAAGGAGTCGATTCCAGATTTTACTTTTTCCGTTTGAATAAAAGTTTTAAAACAATCAAGTCGGCAGTGAGTAGGCTGTAATTGAAAAAGCTGTGACCCCTTGTTACATTAGATGAAGGTGCTTTACTAAAAAATACATCTTTGTCTATAGCACTGTCTCCATGTAATATACAGCAACGCATAGTCAAATCACAGTGTATTTGACGAAAACTGCACCTAGCAAATAATCTGCGAGTGTAGTATCGCTGAACATTTTCAACCGAATCAATCCAAGTTGAAGTATCTTAAACGTTCCAACCTTTCCGTTTTAAACTTAGGGAAACGATGCTTCAAAATTAGCTGTTGTTTAATTGATGCACAATTTTCGTTTTAGCCCCTTATCCTAGAGTGACATTGGCTTTTTTTGGGCAATTTGCATTTTTGAGGCTTGTGACCTGGCTGTACTGTATTGTACTGTACCATTGCATTCTGTATATTACTGTATTATGGTCTGTTCTAAACGGTACACGAGCTTATGTTAATTGTTCATCTAAAAGATTATTAATTATTATTATTATTGTTATTATTACGTAGAAAGTATTTTTTATTCTTCTTTGTGTATTACACGGTATTGCATTACTAGTATAGCATCCTAACTTTGCTTTGCTTCAGGCTTGGACATAGTAAAACATGGAGAACCTGCGTACCCCATTGATCCTTTAGAAAATGAGCTACCAGCCTTAAACCAGACAGCTACTACAATGCTGGCTAAGAGCATTCTTCTCATAGGTGGCGCTCCCTTCCAGCCAAGCAGTTCTTCGACTGACCTCACTGTGACAAATAGTACGCATACATTATCAACTTCGTTATCATGTAGTAGCATAGTATACTAGTATAATTTTTAACTTATTTTAATTTAAGAATTATACTAAGAAGTAGTTTTGTTGTTTAATACTAAGTTTATTATTTAGTACTAATACTGAGTTAATTTCATACCAAATGAAAAGTGTACAATATACATTAAAATATATACATATACATATACACATATACAGCATGTAGAAACACACTATGCATATTAAAATAAGTACACGCATAAAATGCGACGTAATAATGAGTGGCGGTGTTGGGGAGACAAAAAGAGGGAACGCTTCTTACATGTACCTGTTAAATACTGAGAACTCATTCTGATGTAAATGATTTAATCGCCGTTTAAAAAGATTTGCATTTCGAGTTTTTACCAATGGTGCATTTACAATTTCTGGTAAACTGTTTCCAAATCGGAGCAATCCTGTTGGGAAAAAGTCAGTAATTGGTTTAGCATATCGCCTGATAACCAGTTTAAGTGAGTTACGTAAAAAACAGAGCCCACCCGTGTTACGGATGATATTTTGGACGCTATTTTGGAGGCCAGATTGTAGGAGGCGGTGATTTAAACCAACATTAGCCTAAAACTTTCCTGCTGCCATGCTAGTTCTTAATACCTGTTATGCTACATCTTGGACGACTATATGCAGTAGAAGGTCCAAGAAAGTGCTTTTTGGTAGCTATTTTTGCCGCCGGGAGGGTCTGTGTCGTAAATGGACATTAGACTAAAACCTTCCCAGTGTTATGCTGGTTTTTATAGAACATCACGTTTGGGGATACGCTGTAGCATGTGTGCGTGCAGAAGTAACAAGCGGATAGACGGACTGAAGGACGGACTAACAGACAGACAGACAGACAGACAGACAGACAAGAAGTCAGACAAATTTTCATCTTTATTATATAGATTTCACACTTGCTTATGCTACTGGTCTTTAGAAAATAAGATATTCACAGGAAAAAGAAAAACTAGGCAAAAACGACACCCATTTTTGCAAAATTACTTCTTAGTCTAAGTTTTGATTTAAGGTATCAAATAGAAAAAGTTGTCACACATAAACTTTATCATTCAACTTTTTTTCAGAAGTGAGACAAAGGAAGGCAGTAGAAGTAAATCACGCTTACGTGAAAGATGAAGAGGCAAATTTTGACGCACAGCGCATGCGCGCACTAGACGACATTACGCGGTTCTAATTATTAAAACAAGAACGAAAAATTCAAGTTCATTTAATAGACTAGACGAATTTTCAAAATAGGTGGAACCCTAGAATGGTTTTTAGATCAATTTTACAAGAAAGGCAAAATATATATCAGTGTGAGATTAAAACTAAAACTTAATAATTATGCATTCTGATACTACATTTTAGAACCCTCGAGCTCATTGGTACCGGTTACTGATAACAGCAGTGTAATGTGTAATATAAAGTCTAATATATTCAATGCACGTTTACAACATGTATTACTGTAATTACAGGTTCACTTGTTTTTATCTTAACCGTAGTTTAATTTTACTGTAAAACTATTGCTAACAACAGTTTTCTATAGTGATTGTAACATCATGCAATAAAGGAATTTAATTATTATTATTATTATTATTATTATTATTATTATTATTATTATTATTATTATTATTATTATTATTATTATTATTATTATTATTATTATTATTATTATTATTATTATTATTATTATTATTATTAATATTATTATTATTATTATTATTATTATTAAGAGCCTGGCCTGTTTTTTCAAGCCGTGACGTCGTGCTGCACATTTTCTGGCACATATCTGCACATCTCGTCGGTTTTTTGTTTTCTAGAAGTTATTTTAATGCGTAACTCACCATTCACTAATAAAAAGTCTTATCATTATAGATTTTCCTGCAGTTTATTGCCTTTGGTTTAAGTTCGTTGACTTTCTTCAATCAAGCGGAAAAGGGAAATGTTGACCAGTGTTGCGGATTTTTATAGACCATCTCAGTTTGACTCATGGCATAAAATATACACATTTTATTACCTATAACAATAATAAAATACTTCTGTAAAATAAATATAAACTTAACTAACGGCGGGCGAGCGCAGCTAGTAATGAGGTCACAATTCGGAGAAACTTTCTAATGGAAAAAACCTGCCACAAGTACTTCGCAATTTCCCTTAGAGGCCTCTTTCAGATAAAAATCGTACACCCTAATATCTCTTATCTTAATTTCGAGACTGGAATGCGTAAAAGCTATTAAGCACTACGCATGCGCTATGTACTTATGTCGCTTCACTGTCACAGGACAAATGCGGCAAGGCTTGCCACGCCAAGTAACGCATAAAAATATTTTGAACTGTTGGTAGCGCCTTACCACCTAGGGCCTGCAGGGACGGGGGTGGAGTGACCTGGTAATTGTCTCCACCTACCAGTGCCTAACCACAAGCAAACAAGTGGAAACAAACATTAACCCTAACCCAACCTAACTTGTGTAACCTACCCGCCACAGAACATGTTGAACCTAATAAAGAAACTACTAGTATTTGGATTGTTTGCAAGCCCTAAACTAACTAATTAGATGAACAGGATTTTTCTAGAAAACTAAAAAACACAACAGTGAAATAAGCAGAAAACTGCACATATCTCCCCATGCAACAAGTACAGAGAAAACTCCAGGCTTAGCTGGAAAAAACACATGGACAGAAGCAAACCACGTCTGCCCGACCTAATTACCACCCACTGTAGCTTCAAAGTACAGCAGGCCGTAGACCTTCCCTATATATATATATATATATATAACCTTTCCAAATTAGTGTACATGTCACAGTCAGAAGCAAAAGGAAACCTGATTACTTAAAAGCAAAGGGTTTGTAAATTTTAACCAATGAGTGCCGAAATATTTACCGAAATCACTTTTACGTAGTTTAGAAAATTCAGATTTGGTTTGAAGGTGAAAACTGCTGTTATTTTTAGGGGTAACATGTAACTTTTACACTAGTTTATATCCACTGCCATACTTTGGAATAAAAGGCAGAGGTTGCACACCGGCGAGGCGCATGCTCTACTATATCATTTCAAATATTAAACAACAAAATTTTCATAAGGAACTCCATAATAATCAATGGTAATAACCACAAATCATAAATTAACGTTAACGCATATCAATAGAAAGAATAATTTTATTTTACATACATTTCTTACACGTAACAATGCAGTCTAGAATTGATTGCAGCTGTGCTGTGTCTAAAAATTAAAATCATTACTTTCTAAGCCAGTGGTTCCCAAAGTAGGGGTAAATTACCCCCTGGGGGTAATATGTTTTTTTTTTTGGGGGGGGGGGGTAACGGGCCCCCCTCTGAAAAATTTTAAAACTTCGCTCGGAATGCATTTTAAATAGAGGGACGTACGTAAAGGAGAAGTAGTAGTAGGTGGGGTAATGGACACGACCGGGTTTCCCGATTTGGGTAACGGTCTGAGAAAGTTTGGGAACCACTGTTCTAAGCATTCGATGCAGTCGAATAAACAACTACTTATTGGTTAACAATTATCTAGACGGCTAGACGCCATGCCTGGCTTCCGTAGAAACTGTAACCGTAAATTACGAACCAGCTGAGAAAATGATGATCACGGCAACGATGATGGGAGTAACGATGACTGGCGCAGAAAATGTGCTCACTGCTCATGCAGAAATAAAATCATCACGGTCATTTAATATTTCGTGAATTTGCTGCAATCGTGAACTTGGTCTAAAATGGCACAAGAACACCCCAATGTCGACGCTTGAGGCTTAATTGTCACGGTTAATTCTTTAAATGGGTCAGCAACTTATCCTTCGCTTAGACACTTGTGTTGAAATCGAAAGTAGGCCGTGTTAATGAGCAGCAAACTGGCTAGAATTTTTACTTCTCCAAAAGAGGGTCAGCTACTAATGATTCAAACTAATTACGTAAATTTATCTATTGTCTGACTCTGTCACAGAACTTGCCTAATTAGAATTCAGTGATTGAAAAATCGCTGACGTTGCTACACTGTCGACGGTTGTGCAATGGACGTAGGAGCCTCCCCAAGGTGGTTTCCGTGTGTCAAGGTCTAGGCAAAGATTCTGCTGAAGGAGCATGTTTGCAGTTTCACTGCGGATGACCAATCAACTGTGGGCTGAGCACGACTTTCACTTTCGGTTTTGGAGGAGCAAGTTCATCGCAAGAAAAGGATCTGCGGAGGCGTCCGGGGTGGTAAAAACGCGAGTGCGTCTGACTCTTCGGCGCAGGTGCTGCTGCTGTCGCCTTAGTGAACAGCCATGGAAGTGACAAGTTTTGGATGTTACGTCATAATATTAGTGCAGCTGATCATCATTGAAGCAAAACCTGTCAGGTTAATTAATGGGAAGCTGGCAAATGGTTTTAGTGTTGATGTAAGTAATGATGGCACTAATAATCATCTTAACACTGGCATAAAATGTGCAATAACTGCTACACTGGACAATAAGATTATTTAAGGCCCTACTAAAGTATAACGTTCCATGAAACTTTGATAGGTTTTGGCATTACTACAACATGTAGGTTTACTATAATTGGCAACAATTTCTTCCGGAAAACGATAGATCGATAACTACTTTGCTGAACGGTTTGTTTCAAAAAAATATTTACTATTCCATAAGCTGTTACGTCACATAAGAAAATTTAAGGTTCTGCGACGCCTGGCAAAAGCTTTTTTCATCTTATTCAGACCTTTTTCAATGCAATTCTTTTTTTACTTTTCTCAATCTATACTGATAAATATTTAGCTTAAGTTGTTGCTAATATATATTATTACACTAATTAGTTTACTGTACAACCGGATATCTGGCGAAAGATGGAAAGTACCACTTTCTTAACTAATTCAGCACGTTGTAAGCTACAGTCTAGTACTAAATTGTATGACCTACTCGTAGTTTCTTGTGGTGGGAACGGAATCTAGTTAAGTATCAGGGTTAATATTCTAAAATGAGACACTTCACTAGAAGAGTTGTCTCAGTCACTTCCGGATATGAATGCATCATCCCTCAACAAGGTAAGCCAGATCGAAGAGCAAATACCAAACTAGGTTCTAACCAGGCTCAGCGATGCTAACTTCGGTAGCTATATAAGACAGTACCCATTCGGTAGATGGTATATATGTTTGGTAGATGCTAGTATAAACAACCTGCAAATCGCCAGCATTGTGCTGTTGAACAGTAATTACAGCAATTTTTGTCAACTGATATTTTTTTGCTATCAAGAATGTGTAGACCCTATCCTGCAACAGTTATTATGCCCAGGCTGAGCATGCATTCCCATAATTTCTCTATTTTTTACAGTGGAATTTTGCAGCAATAAATTTACCCGAATCTTATCCTGGTCAGCTGAAGGAATGCAGGAACGTTTGATTACGCTGCATACTCAGACGGGCAAACAGACTGATAGACAGACAGTCAAATATTGCCACGGGAAACACAATACGTAATATGTACATACATAGATTTGGCAAATTTATCTTTGTTGTTGTTACCTGGGATTACAAGATTTTACCTGAGTAATCAAAAGAGCGTGTGAAACGTTTTGATCTAGTTTAGATGACGCGCTTCAATGGCAGAGTCAAATACACGTAATTATATAGAGAAAGTTTCATGAGCTCAGAATTACGGTGCGTCTGTTTAACCCGCTCTTTCAACCAGTGATAAGTTCGCTATGAACACAATGGTTATTATAGTTTTTACACTGTAGCTGTTACAAATAATTATTTGTTAGTGGTAGTATCAATTAACTTTTGAGTGATATAGTTAAGCTAATTCGTATTTAAATGCAAGTCAAATCATTTGGTTATCTAACAAACGTGACGCATTATGTAACTGGTTAACTCAGGGTTGTTCATGGTCTGCAGCGTGGTCTTGTTACGGGTTGACTTTGTTCTGTGACTAGGCCAGTTTCTTTCTGTTTTAGATGTGGGTTTGAGACCTGTTCAGTATGATCTGATCTGTGGCTGGTAGATGAATTAGGTAGATTTACTAGACAGAGGAATAGTAGATGAACATATAGTAGATGAACCTAGATGAATCTTACCTAAATCACGACTAACAGATACTTTATGTCCTATAATTTTAACGCCTGTCCAAAATTGTTATTGAAATGTTCAGTAATAATAATTAACAGTCTTCTCCGCAAAACGGCCTTTTTGCAGAATGAAATATGCGTAAGACTGTTAAATGTCTGTTAAATGAGACTGCACTAGTTGCTGCATTGTTAACATCTGTACATCTACCATTCTGCGATATCTTACAGATTTACAAAAAAACATGTGCAAAATGGCGTATATTTTTGCTAGTCATTGCTTTCAATTACAAAATGTACAGCTAATAATTTTTATAACAGATAATTCATCATTATATACTCATTGTACGTTAGATCCACTTGAACTTGAAATTTCTTAGCTGGTTCTAGACAGAGTAATTCTTTTCACATTAAACAAGTTTATGGAACGGTCATCAGTAGCTATTTGACCTTGACTGACCAAGAAGTATTTACTCTAAATGCGTTCACTCGGACTACGAAAAATTCCAAATATGTGTATAAAACAGTTCATAAATTTGAAGAATCGTAGAGACTATAAAGATACGTGCTGTAAAATTATACATTATGAATTCATTCCACGCCTCGTATTCTTTCGAATATTTTAGGAATTCCTTAGAGTTTCACCAAAATTTGTTCGACTGGTTGTTAATTTTATGAATGCCCAGGGGCTTATTTAGACCACAATACGATCTATGCTAATGTATGTTTGTTTTGCAATACAAGCGTCCTACCAAAATTAAAATAAACATTCTTTCAGATCTTATTTACGTAGTTTTTTTTCTAGATTTCATGACTGCTTGTTTGGTTAGAAAATGTCCGAAAAGTGGTTCAGGGTTGTATAACTTTCTAATCAATCATTCTCCTTGGCATAAAAAATGTGAAAGTTTACTTTCTCCGCCTTTTGTTAGTCTATATATAGAATGCTCTGTGTCTAGAAACAATTGCTGCTATGAGAAAACCTAATTGTCTACCTACTAAAGAGAACAAAACAGAATAAACTAAAGAGAAACAAAGTTTGTATTACGTCTTTATATCTAGATATTTAGCATAGAAAAGTACTATAGGTGGTGAAACTAGCAACGAGGACGTTTTCTGATAATATTTATTGATTATTTCGCTATTGTTTGTGAAAACTTGAAATTGGGAAGTAAATTCCATCGACGCATGCGCTATAGCTGTCTCCTTGCAAACACAAACCGTAAATCAGTTAATAAAATATGAAGGTGTCAATAAATGGCATTTCGCGCAGTAATTAATTTTACTGGATTGCCCTATGTATCGAAATGAATGTGTTGTACAAGCCATGTGGAACAAGTTATTGCTATTGGTACACAAAATAATTTAAATTCTGTGTTGTTTGAATAAATAAGTAGAGGGAAATGAAAGTGTCAGAACGAATGAACGAACGAATAAAAGAACGAACTAACGAACGAACCAACGAGTGAATGAATGAATGAGTTAATGAATTAATGAATAAACGAAGAAATCTTATTAGCGAAAACATCTACCGCTAATCTACTCATAAAAGGAGGACCAACAAACAATTTAATAAATTGTTTTATTATAAATTGTAATAAAGCCCAGAGTAACAAGCATTTGGAGTTGCAAGCAAACGAAAAAATGTCTGTTATCTACATTTTTCACGTTTGTTGTATGGGCCGGCTCTAGGTAGTTTGGCGCCATAGGCAAAAATATTTTTAGCGACCCTCCTCAACGGTCAATCCCTTCCGCCACGGTCCACACTACACCTTCAAAGTTGAATTTTTTATATAATCGTATAATAAATTATAATGGTAGTTATAACCTGTGTGTTAGGCTTATACAGGTATTATCGTATACTAATTAAGCGTAGGCAATTACCTATTTACAGCTTGTATTGATTGAATTTGAAATTGAACTTCGGATATGTTCTGAGCAATCATGAGCAATCAAATTTCTGCAATTGTAGCTATTCTTGCCTTGATTTTCCCTCAGCTTTTCACCAGAAAATGTTTGAAACCCTAACTCCTCTTTCACTAGCTTCTTTATGTTCACATCAGCAACTCTGGTCTGGTTGTAAATACTTTATTGGCGAATATTTTTGCCGTTCATTGTCGCCACTCGCCAGCTTTTTTACCTATTCAGCTCCTAGAGGTTTCCATTCTTATTGGTTTGTTGCCATAATTAGATTAATGCTATAGTAAGAATTTTTTTTGTTAACGAAGAGTCATTACTACAAGCATTTACATAGATCTGCTGCTCTATACACAGAATAGAAATGCAGTCAAAAGCTGAATAACGCATCAGTAATGTCTACGAGAAATGTCGACGTAATCTTAGAAAGCCAGATAATGCAAAAATGCAAAAAGACACTTGCTCGCATCCGTGACTCATATAATTTGACAGCAAAATAACGCAACTAAATCGTTTCATGTAATTAATGTCCTCGGACCCCCAAATTTGGCGCCCCACGCAAAAGCCTAGTTTGCGTAATGTCAGAGCCGACCCTGTTTGTTGTCATCTGATCACACCCTTGATGAAAACTACCAGTTCTCTTGTCTGTTTTTAGGAATTTTTGAAGCACTATGGATATTTAGACGCAGGAAGGACGGCCGACCCAAGATCAATGCGCCGTGCTATTGCGTAGGTACTAGGTTACATGCGTTGGTTTCCTTTATTAGTAAGTTGTGACATCTACTAACATTTCAGTCAATGTATTCTCTGAAGCGCGTTCAAAATTTCAATCCATTGCACTCCGTGCTGTGCTTTATTATAATTTACCTCACACAAATTTTTTGATATTGAGCTGTGGCAAATCAGAATTAATAAACCTAAGGGTTTTTGTATAATCAACAATTAATCTAATAGCTAATTAATTGAAAAAAATAGGTGTTGAGAAATCGTGTGTGTGAGTCAACTGGGCATCGATCCCAGAACCTTGCAATACCAGGTCGAAACTAACTATTACCAAAACAATCAAATTAGTTGATCATAACTTAATGATAATGGATCTATTGAGCTTATAATCAAGTATTCACGGCACTGATTACTGCATACCATTAGTATAAAGAGCTCAAACGAGAGTTAACAGCTCAAATGGTAGAATGTGCAACTTGATAACTGCAACTGTTTTATTTATGAGGAGTGTTTTCTTGTGCTTTAACAAAGAAGAGTAAATTTGTCTATTTGCTAAAGCTAATCCTTTATGCTGTATCAAGCTGAACTTTCAGACTACCAAACCTACAGCAGCTATTTTAATAATGATTTCATGATCAACGTTGCTAATCAAAATAACATAAATATCGTTTTTATGCTAATTTAGCGAATTTCAAAGAATGTCAAATTTGCCGGTGACTGGTCGACTCACATCCTCAACTCAGTCTAAGATGCAGGCAGCTCGTTGTAGTAATCAAGATATTGTGCAAAAGAGCAAGATAGGGGGCAGCACCAGTATTAGACGCCGACGTACCAAACGATTCAGTGTTAGTAAGTTACAATCTACATTGCTCTGAAGTAGTGTTGCCAAGCCACTGGCATAGCAGTATCTAGTTTTTGCTAGATTACTGCTGTGTTTGTCGGTCTTGAAGGCAGACTTTTGTTTTAGAATTCTGCCTCGCCAGTGTCGACGACAGGCATAAAGGGCATATGATTGTGATGAATGTAAATTATCTGTTTAAGCTTGTGTTCGCACTGACAAATTTTGTATGGACCAAGAATGTGGCTCTCCATCCTCAGTACCTTTTACACTGGTTTCAGTTCGGTCCAATTTTATTGAAGGTAATGTCCAGCCGCTGACATAGCAAATGCTGTGAACTGTCTATTCAGTTTTTGAGCAGAATGAAAATGAAACTGTTTTGCTTGATTCGCTATTAAGCTGAGTGGCTAGATTCTGTCGTCAGCCCACACAAGTCTTGCTTTCTTTGTAAAGCTATGTACGCTTAGTAGTATCTCCACTGCAGCTCCGCCCACCAATACTGGAGTGTGAATCATGTGAATAATCATGACTGCAAGGCGTTCCAACCTTGCCAAACAATTTGGCCAAGCAATAGGTGTATATTTAGTTCTAAAGATGTACATGTATTGAATTCTACATGTAACTTGTAAGTGACTGTTAAGACGTTACATGTAGGCCCATGCAACATTTTATCTTAGGCGATTATTCATAATGATGGCATAGATTCTGGTCTTGCCTCCTGAGTGCTGGATGCCGGGTGCAGGTACGAAAACTCGTAAAAACACTTTGTTAAAAGAGCTGAGAATAAAATGTAAATAAAGATTATTAAATTATTAATATTATTATTTATTATTATTATATATTATTATTTTATTATTATTATTATTATATATTATTATTATATATATATTTATATATATATATATTATATTATATTATATTTTATTATTATTATTATTATTATTATTATTATTATTATTATTATTATTATTATTATTATTATTATTATTATTACTACTATTATTATTGTTATTATTATTATTATTATTATTATTATTATTATTATTATTATTATTATTATTATTATTATTATTATTATTATTATTATTATTATTATTATTGTTATTATTATTATTATTATTATTATTATTATTATTATTATTATTATTATTATTATTATTATTATTATTATTACTATTATTATTATTAAGAGCATCTGATGGAGCTGAAGAAAGGAGTTGTAGCAGATGAAAAGGAAAAGGGAAATGATTTATTGATTTGAGGAGCAAATAAACTGAAAAAAGGATTATTTGCTTTTGTTGGAGCAGTGGCGTGTTTAACGGTTGCCTGTTAACCGAACGGCTGACAACTGAGTGACATCCCTTGGAGGAAAAGTGCGATATATCTATGACTCACTACTTCATGTTCTTAAGCAGGAACTGGTCTATCTGTGTTAGCACTGTTCTCTCCTCTGTTTGAACTTTTATATGTTGTATTTATTATTTCCAGGTTTTTATGATCGATGGTGGTACAAATGTGATCTAACATGGAAACTCGTCGTTCCAAGGAATTCAAAAGCTCGAGCTACTTTAAATATCAACGAGATGAGGTAGTATTGCTTTGAAACGTAATGAGAAGTTAAAATTCAAAAATTCAATAACTGTAATTCAGCAACAGACATTGAAGTTTTTTCACAATTATTATGTTTATCCAAAGAATTCATAGATATTATTATACAAAAGAACCTTATAAATTAAATAAATTCGAATGCGAATTTCGAATGCGTGCATTGCCGTAAAGATCGTCATATTTCGTGTCTTTGGTGTGACTGAACAAGAATGACGTACGAGGTCCAGAAAGCGTATTTGGTTACCGAAGTTGTTTACTGATCTTTGGTGACCTCGTGACTGGACTCCTCACGTCTTTCGTCTCGCACAACGAAAAATGGCGATTCTTCAAATTTAATACCGCTAATGTCGAAGTGATAAAAAATCAAAAGATACAAGTTTTGCAGTTTATAATAAAATAAATTGAATATCCGCAATGAGAGTAGGATTTTAGGGAGAGTAGGGAGGGTTTAGTTTGACTTTAACTTATTTCGTAAAAAAATCTAGATTCATTTAGTCACAAATTAGAGAGTTCACGAGGCAATTTATTTTTACGATAATTTCGGGTAGCGAAAGTTAAGTAAAAAACTGTGCGAGTTTCGTGTCTTCAAAACTATGAATAAAATGACGATGCTCGTAAAATTTTGGTAATGTTATGGATTCCGATGCAACAAAAATTTCTGTTGTTGCAGTGGAATATCCTTTTTAAAAATAGTAACATTTGAACTGCACGCAAACTGAAAATGATTCATCTGTCTTTGTAAATATGCGGAAGAAAAGATTGTTAAATACTAATTAACCTGATAAATTTTTTTGAAATGAATTTGACATATTTGCTCATAAAGAAATGCAAAACATTGCACTTTGTGTAATTTTAGACGGATAATACAAAAATCATTAAACCAATGGTCCCAAAGTCTAAAAGACGGAAGCGGCAGGCCGGTGTTGTCATTTCGTGAGGCTGGAAGATTTGAACCTGGTGACTTGAGGTTTAGATTTCTTTCAGGTAAGGAACAACCTAAAGGCATCTTCATACCAAAGAATGCAAAAAATGCGGGCTGTTCCAGCTTTACGGTAACAGTTATCGCAAGATTTATTTATATAAATTTAATGTATGTTTATATACTGCATATATAATATGCATATACATTATATATTATGTATTTATATTTATTATTTCTTTTATTTCATGCCATTTATTTCAGGATTTTTTAATAAAATCTGCATTTAATAATATAATGAATTTGTGTAATCTAAATTTATTTAACTCAAACCTATTTTCCGTGTGTGGCGGTGTAATGAGATCGGCTTGTGGGGTGAGGAAATACTGTACCCGCAATCTGACTTTTAGCCGAGAATGATAAGGGCTTTTCACGGGGGTTTTCACGATGTTACACCTCTAGCCATCAGGCATCGATTACGTCTACATACATAAATGACGAAAGAGATAAGTTTAGATTTAACGTTGTATTTTGACCTGACAGTGACAAAAGCAAATAGGTATAAGTACTTAATACACAGCTACTTCATCATGATTAGTGCTCTAACTAAAGTCATATCGTGGCGGCACCTAGTGTGGGAAATAATATCCGAACGTCTGGTCGATCGGCTAGCTTCTCAGCAGTTCTTGTCCACCATCAAGTACAAAAAAGAAGCTCCTGATAACTAATAATCTGTGCTCACCGCCAGTGTACTCTCGCCATTAGTCCTAGAAGCTTTAAGCTTCTCCTATGGCTAATTTGCATGGGAAAGCAAAATACGATGATATTACCAGGGGAAAATTGTCTACCAGTCCATCAAATTTTTGTCACCAATCACCATCTTATGGCTGATGTACAACGCTCCATCATTACAATTGCATGGCATCTAGTTGTTGCGTCTGCAATGCCATTCGTCAATGTAATTACGAAGCATTCGTTATAGGCATGAAATTGGTGAAGGCCGTTATTCGTGCATATGGGTTCGATAGCAGGTAAAAACATTTCAGCAACTTTTGATGTGCTTGTAAGTTAATGTCATCTAGCCCAGACTGGTTGTCTGTTTCGACGCAGGTAATGGCGATCAGAAAATATGTATGTGTCAAGCAGGTGATTCGCAAGATAAGCGAGAGAAGGGGGGCAGCAAATGATTATTCTATCTACGTTCCATGGAGGTAGTTATGAACATAAAGTTGCTGGTATGATCATGGTTGCTGGATATGAGTTGGCTATAGGCAAACAATGGTAATAACAATAAGGCTGCAGGGGCAAATAGCCAAAACTGTTGCCGGTATTGAAGACATGACCATTGACATATAGGGCCGTCACACTGGGGTTCAATACGTGGGTGTGCAAGAGAAGACAGAATACATAGAAAATTAGAAACTACAGTGCATTTGTCTGAAAGTGCATGTGTATAGATTGACTTGTATCGCCACCTTAAGATCAAGTAGAAATTTTCAAACTTGTTCTCAAATTCCCAATCATTCTCAATTCCGTTAAGTAAATTTGTTTAATTAGTAGTAAGTGGTAAATAATTTCTCTTTAACAGGTGATCACGGTGATGGTCATCCATTCGATGGACCTGGTCACATAATAGCCCATGCATTTCTGCCACCTGACGGTGATGTTCATTTCGACGATGACGAACCTTGGGCGGTGAATCACGAGTTTGGACGAAATTTTTATTGGGTAATTGCTCTTTTTATTTTGTTTTTTTTACTATTGTCACATTCAGAAGGCAACGGACATAGAGGAACAACCCCCATCTTTCAACGTTCCTGTAGTTAATCGAAAAAATCTTCGAAATTTACGCTAAGCATAACATCGAATCATAGCAAAATTTGGAACAGTATACAGTTTTAGCCACTCATTCAAGCTGAAAATAGCGAATAGACGATTAGATGAAAGAACAATTAACTGAATAAGCAATTAAATGAATAAATAAACAAACAAATGAATAGATAAAATAATAAAAGAGTGAAAGAATGAATGAATGAATGAATGGATGGATGGATGGATGGATGGATGGACGAACGAACGAACGAACGGACGGATGAATGAATGAATGGATGAATGAATGAATGAATAAATGAATGAATGAATGAATGAATGAACGAACGAACGAACGAACGAACGAACGAACGAACGAACGAACGAACGAACGAACGAACGAACGAACGAACGAACGAACGAACGAACGAACGAACGAATGAATGAATGAATGAATGAATGAATGAATGAATGAATGAATGAATGAATGAATGAATAAATGGATGAACGAATGAAAGAATAAATGAATGAATGAACGAACAAACGAACGAACGAATGAGCGAACGAACGAACGAACGATCGCACGAACGAATGAACGAAAGAACGAACGAATGAATAAATAAATGAATGGATGAACAGCTAAATGATAAATGAGCAACGAATGAATAAACAAACGAAAGATGATACGGCAGATGATGTCCCATTTTTTATTAAACTTTGTGATAAATTTTCACGTTTTTGTTTTTAGACGGTGCTTCATGAAATTGGGCATACGTTAGGCCTAAATCATTCTGATAAACGTGACGCTATCATGAATGCATACGTCAAACCGTACGATCCAAATCTAACTCTGGGAAAAGATGACGTCGATGCTATTACTTTTCTGTACCGTAAGTATGACCCAATATCTATGACGTAAATATCATCAGAGATAAATGTGGCGCAAACTCTTTGATGATGTTATGTTTCTCTGTGTAACTATAACGCAAAACCATGAATGTTTCCTTATCATTGCCAAGCAAAGACGTTTACGGAAAGTACTGAGTCGCGATTGTAACTAAAACAACTAATGTAACACCTTTCAAATGTAAAACAGAAAATCAAAATAATCGGCTTTTGAACAAGCTTCTTCACAATTTTGTAGTGCGCATGCGCAGTTGCTGTAGGACAAAGGTTAAGTGTACCACAGCAATGCATCTTAACTACAAGCGTCAAATGACGTTTTGGTAAAGCAAAGCCGTCTGCTGCATCAGTGTTTTACGTGGACTTTGCTTAATTATGCAAAGAATTATGTATGTGCACAGAGTGATTTACTAGCAGGATCTTGCTTGGGACCAAGAAAAATGAACTAGGTAAGGTTCTAGCTAGCTGCTAAAACATGTTAAAACAGTTATTATTACAATTGCATGAGCTGCGAGTGTACTAAAGTGTACATAAATGCATTATCTGGTACACTTAGCTTTTGACCATTCAATCTATATCAGCAGTTTTCTTTTACAACAAGCAGTGGTGACTGCATATCTCCATAATGTCGGTATAATGTATTATTATATACATAGATTCACACCAGAGACAACTTGACTGTGACTGAATATCATTATGTTCTACCACATGATGTTTTGTAATCTGTAATTTTATCATTGAATCACTATAAAATTTGCAGGCAATCCTGAACACAGTATAACTGTAAGAACTGTCAGTGTTGTTTTATGCACTAGAGTCTTGTCACAAGCAGAGTTCGATGTAAAAGAGACATGAAAACCTGCATCTCCAAATCTTTCCCTAGAATAATAGTTCTGAAAATATATCCAGTTCTCGTAATAAGCAAGTTTCGCGGCTATAATCACTGACCTTTCGTCATAGACTGGCTTTTTGTTGACTATATGTCTAGTAGTGTATTGATGCATTCCAACTACCTCACCAGTTTCCTTTAATATCCACGGTCCTCCTGAATCGCCAGGACCACTTGAGCGTCCAGGATAATGTGCACAGATGGTAATCATTTGGTTTTGTTTCTTGCAATCACCTTTATCTGTAACTACGAATGCTGCCTCTTGCAAATGCTCATGCAGTTTATTTGGTTTGCCACTCCATGAATCAGATCCCCATCCGACAAGAGTGATTTCCTTATTCATGTAATTATTGCTAGTGTTACACGTGGGTATTTTAGTAGCAGGTTGAATATCGTCTTCGTATTCAATAGGCTGGTTCAGTCGCGCAAAGGCGATGTCATATTCATTTCTTGAACGATTATAGTTATCGTGTACTTTGTACCAGTGAATATAGCGGACTTGACTTGGTTCATATAACATGATGTTCCCAAGATATACTGACAAATGTGGTCCTGGTCTTATGCCATCATTAAAACAGTGGGCCACTGTTAAAATATGTCTGTCATCTATGAGGACTCCTGCACAGAATTCACCAGGACGAAAAATCATAACTATGAATGGATAACTTCCCTGTTCTGCATCATGTCCACCATGTATTCTTGGTTCAACAGGGAACTCTTGTTCACAATTAGTTCCTGTATATCCATTGGCACAAGTGCAAGTGTATTTATTGACTTCAGTGGTACATGTTGCTCCATTCTGACAAGGTGCTGATGAGCATTCATCAATATCTTTTGCATTTGAACCTGGGGCAGCCGTAAACGACTGGGCAGTTGTAGACAGACATGTGCCAAAGCAGAACCATGTGATGAACACGAATAAAGATATTGTCCCAAGCATCAGGTTTGCTCGGGCTAAAAGTAACATTGCTTTTAGCACCTAAGCTTGCAGGTACAAAAGTACAGAAAAAGCTGTTAAATACTGGTTTCAAAAGAATTGTCGTTATTGCGCCATAAAATTTTTATTACTTTCTTAATAAAATCAGACAGAAGTTTACATTTTTTGAATTTATAGCCTACATATTGTTACTAACGATCTGTCTTTGTATCAAGGATTTTTAGAATGTTGTTATGCAAAACAAAATAGATGCTGAGACTGACATCATTATAGTAATAACATTGTTCATTGTTTCTTCGAGCTTTCGATGTTGCTGTACAATGATCCACTACAGAACAAAATTTCAATGCTGTTGTAATATCCTATAATAATTACTGTATTGTTTGAATCCAGGTAAAAATCCACAGGTAAAAAGTCACAGAAAGAAGTAACAGAAAAAAATCACGGGAAAAAAGAAATAACCTAACACTAACCCTAACTTTAAGCACAATCCTAACCATAAGATATTGAACAAAACGTGATTTGTTTTTCAAATACATGTAATGCCATCATATATAAATAGTGTTGTCAATATGTAAAAGTCAGGCATTGCCAACCAGGTAAGCCAGGTAATAACTGATTTAAAATATATGTTTTTATTACTTTAATTGTTTATGGCACATAAATAAATGTGTAACTGACTTGAATATTTTTGTTTGATTACCTGGTTTTCTTTCCTAGCCAAAATTGTGACTTTTTCTGTGACTTTAATATTATCGGTCAACATATTGATGTTGTACACAGTTTATAGCAATACATCTGATTATTAGCACTAATTCGAGTGTGTTTTCT
Organism: Tubiluchus corallicola; assembly: GCA_030141605.1. NCBI lineage: Eukaryota > Metazoa > Priapulida > Priapulimorpha > Priapulimorphida > Tubiluchidae > Tubiluchus > Tubiluchus corallicola. The sequence goes on from JAQGDQ010001140.1 coordinate 41,405, forward strand.
TTATTTAGCTCTGCGATTTTGCGAGAAATTTTCTACTGCAAGAGAAAAATTTCTTAGTGGCAGGTGACGACAAAAGAACAACCATTTAACCTTATTCCACACCAAAGATGAAAATCGCAGCAAGGTATTTCGTTTGAAGATAGGATATTTTTGGATTTGACTGCCGAAGCATTGTTGAATGCCAAAGGCAATGAAAGAGAAACCTGTAGTGCAATAGACCTGGCTCATACAGGAATGAAAAGTATTGTAGATTTACTATAATTACATTTGCATGTTCTATGTTAAACTAAAATGGAAGTTTCGAATGTATATGTGTAGCCCAAATGCCCCTGACAATAGATGTTATTTTGTGAAGCGAATTTAAACATTATATCACTGACACTACCATCTAATTTTCCTCTCAAGTATCAATTTCACATAACCAACCCCTTTTAATTAACGTAGAGCAGGTGTGAGTTCTTCATCATCTAGTGTCTGTGATCTGATACCCGGATGATTCTAATACATGTAATCGCAATGTAATAAGTGTGAACTGAAATGTATGAACAGGCCTTAATCCAAAGACAGAATTGACATAGCAGGTTTTTCAAGTTTAAAAAGGCCATATCAAATGTCGATGATAAATTTGTCTTTATAATGAGTAGTCAAGATATCGAATTATGCAAGATTATTGCAGATTTTTTGGAATCACCCTTTCAGGTTAGGAATCGGATATTGTCTAAATAGAATTTAGATTCAATTGTGTAAGGAGTTATTAATACTATTTTATTTAACATTGCTGTGATAACTATTTTTAATATTTGCATGAATTAATTTTTATTAGTTCTGGAGGCTCGAGCCAGAATGTTCCTTTGTAAGGGGATTTTGTCTCTTATAAAAGTTCCCTTCACGAGAGATTCAAGAGAGATTAAATCTGTCTTGTTTGTTTATTTGTAACGCAATGTATGTAATGGTGGTTCAATAAGCAAACAAACACACACTGTACATTATGATTTGCCAAATTTACAACGATCTCAATTATCTAAGTGATCGTTAATTTCATTGCCTTTTGTGGATGAAATCTACTTGATATTTAAAATTACTATATTTTTCTTGAGATTAGTGTTAATCACGTGGGTATAGAATTACGCTAGCAGCGTTTTTGTCTAATCTTTGATAAGTATGTGTTGCAAACGAATACAGAGCTCGCTTAATAAATTTATGTTACGTTTTTAACCGTATTTTTTATTTAATTTTGTTACACATTTTATAAAATGAAGATCTACTGCAGTGTTATATACTCAGAGGTGTGAAACATTGTAACGGCCTTTGATAGCTGCCAGAAATTGCCTAAAACGATAATGTAATTTTCTTTCTTTCTTGTCAATAGATGGCACCGCATTACTAGAACTGTTTAGGGTATCAAGTTTTATGTCACACCTGCTAAAAATTTATTATTAAGTGTCAATTGGATTACAGCTTGCAGACTGCCAGAATGTAGGCCATAAGAAGATTAAACTACTGTTCAAAGCTAATAAAAGGCTTGGATAGAAGTTAAAGGCCTATACATAACCCGAACACACATCGAAATTTTTTAATGCATTATTATAATTCCATAAAGAATTCATAGTTATCATTAAACAAAAGAGACATTTAAATTAAAAACTTATCTTTTTTTTGGGGGGGGCGGATAATTTCGAACACGTGCATTGCCGTAAAGATCGCCATTTTTCGTTTCTTTGGCGCGAGTGAACGAGAATGACGTACACGTGACAGAATGTGTCTTTGGTTACCCATGTTTCTAAACCTATCTTTGGTGACCTAGTGACTGTACTCATAACGTCATTCGTCTCGAACAACGAAAAATGGCGGTTCTGCATATTTAATACCGCTAACAACGAAGTGATAAGATATAAAAAGAAAAAACCTTTACAGTAAGTTTGTAACAAAATAAATTGAATATGCACAATGAGTGTAGGATTTTAAATTGCTTATTATTATAGTGATGGTTCAGTTTGACTTTAATTTTGACACATGTAGTTTAATTAAATCGAGCAATACAGATTTGAGACTTGATACGAGTAGGTCTACCATGTACAGTACAACTCAACACCACATAAATGTTGTATTATTTCCTTATTTCTTTTAAAATATTTTACTGTATATGTTTTGTCTTTTCATAAATCGCGCTTATCTATATGCCAACATATATATATATAATACATCTATATATTATATATTTTAACAAAATTAATGTAGCTATGACTCATTCTGATTTTTGACTACTAATTTATGTTGATTTTGATTTAACTTACAATTATTTAAAAAACTAGTCCAATTCGCACAATAACACTCTTAATTTCGCCTAAGCATTGTTATACTTCAGTAAACTATCTTGCCTAATCAAATCCAGCAAAATGTTCCTGCTGTTATTAAGCTTTGGCACTTCTGTGTCTTGTCCCAAGTGGGCATCATATTTTTGGAACATTCGGCAATCTTTTTGCTCTTAGTTAATATTTATGCTAAACGAACCTGTTTACTGAGCAGAATTTCCTCAAAAATACGAATACTAGGTCCATGACATGGGAATTTAATCTCCTTATCTTGATCGCCATACTGATGAGACTACTAGCTACATAGAACTGTATTAAGCGTTATTATGTGCTGCCATCTTGAGGCGGGAATCTTAACGAACGCTGTTTAAATACGAAAAATATTATCAGTCGTGCATTATAATCCACCATGTATCAAAATTAGGTTAAAATTACAAACAAAAAAGTCGTGACACGGGTTTAAAATATGTAGGATATGAAAAACCCACACGCATAACCAGTCCCTATAACTAGGACTAACAGATAATAGCACATGTGAATGGGGCACCGAAATTCAAACAACCTGAACACTAATATACAGATGCAACAAAGTAGATGCTAACCGAAGAAAACACCTATTAGAAACCATGCAGGGGAAAAACAGAACCAGTGTATTTTAAAAAAAGAAGGAGCATTAAATAAAGCTCTAGTTAATTTTGCGAGAGACGATTTTATCTTATTAATTTGTAAAGAGATGTAAAAGGGTTAAATGCATAATACTATATAAATTTTCGCTCACGCACACATGTACACACACACACACACACACACACACACACACACACACACACACACACACACACACACACACACACACACACACACACACACACACACACGCACGCACGCACGCACGCACGCACGCACGCACACACACACACACACACACACACACACACACACATATGTATATATGTTTGTGCTGCACAAATAAGGATTTATCATAATCATCCTATTCCTTAGAATGACGCAGCCATTAAAGTAAAAATGTCTGCCCACAGCTATATCCACATTAACTGGAAACACTAGTATATTTTATAGCTTTTAATAGTTCGACCGCACAATAATTGATGAGAAGGTGTAATAACTAACCGGTCTAGCATATAAGCATAGTCTAGCTGAGAACGCATCTTCTTTCTGTCTTGGGGGTCGTGGGTTCGACACCGCATAATACAGGAAACTTTAAAAATGGAATAATTTTATTTACAGTCGTTAATGACTCATGGCTTGTCTTGCCAGCTGAATTTAAAGAGGACTTTAAATAAACGTAATTATAATGTCGGCTTTCCACGAGAAAAATGTTAAATGAGTCTGTCTGAAGTAGTTTTAAAATCTGTCACTTGGATTATTAATTTCAGGTCGTAACAACAGCCACAATGCCACCGACAGCAACGCCATACAATCTCATTATGATCACTTACAAAAAATAGATCTAAAAAAAATCGACCTGGCGTTTAGTTAACTGGCAAAACTAATTTTTCGACCTATCCATTTGTGGACTGTTAAAGCTCCTAGAAAGGTCAAATAAAACGATTAACACATACAGGCAAGGCTCTATTATGACCTTTGAGGGCGCCTAGGCAGACGGAGTCACCCTCTTATTTGCTTGCACTTATTTTTTACTTGTGATATATTTTAGCAGCATTTGCATAGCTGGAATCAATATTTCAAACAAATGGCTTCAAAGAGGGGCCCTTGTCTCAAATAAAAGGCCTCAAATAGGGATCCTTTATCTGAAATCTAGAGCCAGATAAGGATTTTCTGACTTCCTGGCCTCCTTTTTTAAAGTCAGCAATGCAAAGTATGCCCCCACCCCTCAAATCTTGAGGACCCTCGGCTGCAGGTATACTAGCTTATGGGTAATCCAGCCTTGCATACAGGTTTTCATAAACTTGTTACAGAGGTACTAAACACAAAAATTTCTGAGTTAAAAATAGATGCTGTGTAAAGCGAGCTGCTCGCCACAACTGCATGTCTTTCTTTTTAAGCTGTCATAATAAACGAGTTTGTGTATTTAAAAATTGCAAAAAAATCGTATTACAAATCGATTAGCATTTCTCGCTGGGATGGAATTAATTTTTAAAATTTACAATAATATAATAATTTTATTTAGGATATAGTCCAAGGATAACATCTTAAGTAACTAAATACAAATTTCCAAGATGGCCGGATTATTATTTTCATCATAGAGAGAAACACAGGAGCACATCAGATAACATTTTAAGAGAGAAACACAGGAGCACATCAGATAACAACATAAGAGAGAAACACAGGAGCACATCAGATAACAACATAAGAGAGAAACACAGGAGCACATCAGATAACAACATAAGAGAGAAACACAGGAGCACATCAGATAACAACATAAGAGAGAAACACAGGAGCACATCAGATAACAATATAAGAGAGAAACACAGGAGCATAAAATCTCTAGCTACACACACTCTCAGAACAGGCTGGGACAACAGTAACTTACAAACACAGAGTGGGACATAACAGTAACTCGCTGAATAAAGTGTGGCATAACAGTAACTTACAAAACAGAGTGGGACACAACATAAATTCACAGAACAGAGTGTGACATAACAGTAACTTACAGAACAGAGTGGGACATAACAGTAACCAACAGAACAGAGTGCGACACAACTGTGATTGGGATAGTGATCATTTTTTTATATTTTTGCTATTTTTCCTTGTGTTTTTATCTGCCGCGCTTCTGTGGTTTCTACATGCTTGCATAATTCTTTTAGTTTGATATCCTTTTTGTATTAATAATATAGCAAAAAACTCCCCACCGTCGAAAAATAGTTCATAGTCCTAGTATTTTCTTGTGATTTTCTTCTCTTTGTGGCTTCTCTTCTCTTCAACTATAGTGGCATGTCGAAACGTTGTGGTCTTCCTGTTTTCTCGTTTTCTTAATTGTGGGTTCGTTGCATCAACTTGTGTGAACTTCCGGGAACGTTAGGATATACTAAAATGCTTTGTGACGCAAAAACCGAAACTGTACAAAATCCAGATTCCTTTTACGTTACTGCCTTTCCTTGAATCGTTTATATAATTACAAGTTGTTTGCAATGTGTGTTTTTATATACATTCAAGTCTCATCTCAGTGCTTAAACGCATCCTTTTAACTTGTCAGTGAAAAAATCTACCAGCAATACAACCGATGATAAAATTTAACACTTTCTTTGTTTTGAAAAAGTTCGTGTGACCTAGTTTTCATTTATCGCATTCTAATTTAAAAAATGAGGTAACTACTGAAAGATTTAATGAGCAGTCATAAAACTGAAACTAATGTGGGTGGACGGTAGATAAACCGCTCAACTTGCAGTCAATACTAATCCAATCATAAAAAAATTATACAACATTTTTATTAAAATTCAATAGAGTTGCTGGTTTATTTGCGTTAATCAAAGGCAACAAAGTTCACGAATATCGCGTTTGCTCATATTGCAATGTGTGAAAGACTTAATATTAAGCAAAAGTTCAATTAATTATGTCCTAACCCGCTTTGAAACTACAAGTTTTTCTCCAAGTCCCAGCCGGTTTAATAGAACATCCAGTATCAAGGCAGTGTTTTGTTTGATTGGGCAGCCAAGCAAGCAGACACAGGGAGGGACATACTTAGATGGAAAAATATGTGTGCAGTTCAACGACCTCTTTTGTATTTGTTCGTATAATACACGAGCGGGTGCGACGGTCGTATCAGTTCTTGAGGTCAATAGCCTCGCGCTACGCATGCGCC
>JAQGDQ010001140.1:52500-59783 GCA_030141605.1 Tubiluchus corallicola
GCAGAAATTATTCTGTTCCAATTAACAATGGGGGTCGTTTGAGTGCACCGAGAGATTAGCGTACATTAAAGTCGCATGCAAATGGTGTGTTCACAGGTATACGTAACCGCGTTCTGTCATGTGAACACACGCGGCGATAAAAAAACGGTTTGCCTCATATCCTGGATACATTTCATTGTTGGAGGCACTTTAAATTCGGCAACAATGAGGTGGTTTCATCATTAGATCGAAATTACCTATTTACTTATTCATTCGTTCATTTTTTTCTTTTTGCCTTCGTTCGTTCGTTCGTTCATTCAAAATAAGTAAACACAACAAGTTAAAAGATTAATTGGAGCCGACGCAAACGTAGCTTACATGCGCTGCAATATTTCTTGTAGAAAATCTTAATAAAAATTTTGATTTATAACTGAAAATTGATAACATTGATTTGGCACCATCATGCGTATCAGAATTGGTTATATATTTGCTATTAGGTAATGTCAAGGCTGTACCATTTGAATACAAACCTAGAATAACTAAACTATTACAAACATTAGCATTGGGTTGTTTATAACATTTGCATTTCATTGAATAAGCCAATATGCGCCCATAAATCATTCGCTAATGTGCAACAAAATTTAAAATAGTAATTATGGTGTCACGACCTGCAATGTGCAACCGTTTGGTCGAAGGCGTCCATAATTTGAATATGAACTTCATTAACCAGTGTCCGGTTATAAAGTTCTTGTTACTTTTTTCTGTGAACTTTTTCACCTGTGATTTTCTCCTTTGATTTTTTTATCTAGATTCAAAACTGTTGAAATTAGCAATGCAGTAGGGCTAATTGAAAACTACTTTCATCGATGTTTGCTATAACATTGAAGAGATCGACACGAAAAGGCCTACAGCAAGTACGAATAATTGCTAAAAACTTTCAGCATTTTTACCTGTGATAAATTAAATTTTAAATGAAAATCAGACAGTAAGTTAACATAATTAGATATGTAAGAAGTCGTTTTTATTGTGGCAAGCGGAATAGCTAAAGCTTCACCTTTACAAAACGTTCAGTAAATTCGTATGCCTCGTGCAATGTTTTACATGTCCTTGACGTGACCGCCATGGTGTTTAGATCATAACTCAGATACGATGGAATTATTGCACCAGGAAGAATGATTGGAAATGGCGTTTTTATTTCAAGAGCATGAGATGAATTTATGTTCGTTTTTCTTGCGAGTTTCCTGGTTTTATGGCCTTGATCAATGACAAAATTTGAACTATCAAATCGAAGAAGCGATGGTCGTTTTCAAAATGAAACTGCAAAAGTGAAAACTATTTTAATAGAACATTTAACGTCTCCTAAAAATAATTACTAACAGCATATTTAAACTGCACAATGAAATGGTGTCCCATCTGTTGAAAGTTCAAATGTAGACCTACTGTTTGTTGTAAAAATCACAATAAGACAGTTTGTTTTCAAGACTTTAGAATTATAATTATAATTTAGAATTCTTTTAATTATTTCTAAGACTACTGGCGCTTCAACGGACAGCACCAGGAAGAAAATTTTGTGTTGGTGTAGCCCAGGTTAATGATAAATTTGAGAAAAAGAAACAAAAAAGTGCGCATGAAATGATCTCTCTCTCTCTCTCTCTCTCTCTCTCTCTCTCTCTCTCTCTCTCTCTCTCTCTCTCTCTCTCTCTCTCTTTCTCTCCCTCTCGCTCTGTCACTAACTTACTCATACTATGATAACTGCCCAAGTATCTGGATTGTCCATACCTCAAAATGTTCAGAATGTTTTATGGAATTCTCATAAATTCCCACGACTATAATTAGAAGAAAGTATTTCACATAGTTCCATGGGTCAGAACTTAACTGCAACAAATGTCTATGCATCAGTCTTTATTTGTAATTATAGTCAGCGTTCTAGTGTGTTCAGCATTTGCCTTTCAAACACCTTTTTAAGGACGTTTCAAAGTTCATCTCTAAAAAGAGCAGGCGAATGGAATCTCTCAGTCAGTTTATTTATTTAAATACTATTTAAAAATTCGCTCAATAAAGTCGTTCTTCCCTTTGACCGGTAATAAGACACAAGAAACCAAGTTAGAGTTGGGATTAGGTGTATTTCTTTTTTTCTGTGCCTCCCCCGGTTTTCTTTTCTTGCGACTTTTTTACCTGTGACTTTTTTTTACCTGTATTCGTATTTCCTTGGATTTTGGCTGTGTCAAAATGTTAATTCCAATTCCAATCTTCTAGCTTACGATCTTTTGTCTGACATCATTATTGTGTAACGCTCACACCTTAAAAACAGAGGAAAATCTTAATAACGTGAACAGGAACAATTAACAAGAAAAACAAGATGTTTAGTGGTAGAACAAATCAACGGCACGTTCGACAATATTTACAGCCACTCTTGCTGACTTTTGACACAGCACGGTTTTTTGCGGAGAAAAAGTAAGTGATCAGAAATTTACTAAGCCAAATCATGTCTAATAACCGTAGCGGACGGTTGAAAGTCAAGACAAAAACATGCCGCTCTCGTGCGCTTAACAATGAATACGTATGCACTAATTAGTGATTTAAGTTTTAGAGGTTACGTATTATATTAAGTCATTGACATTGAAATAACCGTGACATAATTTATATACTTCAGTCTATCTTTATCAGGGCGATAAACTAGTGTGTTTTTAGTGACAAAGGAAATTAAACTTTGTCAGCGGTAGTAAAAATGACGGAAAAGACTGTTATGTGACGCCTATCAATCAGGAATGTAAATGGCGATTAAAATAATTTAATTCTAGCAAAAAAAATCATTAGAGCGCGGCAGTTGGTACTGAAGCGTAAACAATATCCGTGATATTAACGTAGTTTAATGAGTTATTTGTCAAGACTTGCCAGCTTGATAATAGCCTAATATAACGAAGACACTTCGTGATGCTTCTTTCTATACAATTCTGGAAGCTTCTTGGCGTACCGTAATTAACACTGAGTTTTGTAGGTATTTCAGATGCAATATCTCAACTTTTACTCATTACTTTTTCCCAACGACCATTTGACGTTAAACTTGGTAACCATAGGTATCATGTTACATGCTTTTGAGGAAAATAAGTAGTTAAGTATTTCAAGATTTAGTCATGATATCAAGTACATTGGAATAACTTTTTATTTTTTTAATTAATTTTTGTGTTACTTTTAGGAGTTGGCGTAGCTTCCAATATCAACACTGTCTGCAGAGGAGATGAATGAAGAACCAATCGAACAACAGAAGGGTTCAATCTCATTAATGGGTTCCAACATCCTCAAACATTACTTGAAGCAGCACTTGTCAGCAGATCAGAGTTTGAATGAAACGGCCCAAATGGAGGATGCAAACAGGCAGTTTACTAACAGCAATGAGGGAAAGAAAACTGGACTTGCACAGTTAACATCCCTTTTGAAACAACCTGCCATGACAGATACGCCTGAGCGTAACGTAGCTCGCATTACACCTCAGCCAAAATTACCACCTAAGCTTGATTCACTTTTTGATGATATGCCTTCAGAAAAAGCAATCGATAACAGAGCAAAAGAAAAGGATGAACAATTTGCTGCATTTATCAACAAATACGGTCCTAAGCCGCCTCAAAAATGTCAGCCTAGAGCTGCATATAGGGACCCCACCGAAAAAGAGCTGCAAACTTGGAGAGCATTAGAACTTGGAAATGATCGGCATCAATATAGAATACCACCACAAGAGTTTCCAGTTAGGCGTCGTCGTGGACGACCTAGGAAAAACCCCTTACCAGACGATGGTCAAGAATATTATCCAGGAATACACTATTACAGAGAAAAGTCGAATAATGATCAATTCAATTACAGAAGCTCGAATTCACATTTGAATAATAATCGTAGATCACTTCTGCAGCAAACTTCACAAAGATATCAAAACCAAAGGTCACTTGAGCAAAGTAACTTATACAGAAAGCAAGGTAAATGTCAAATGAATTTGATTGGAAAAGAAATGATAGGCCTTAAAAGTGCAGTGACTGATTCTTCCTCACTGCTAGATGCTGGAATGGAACAGCCAGAACATACTCTTCTACGGTATTACTTACAGAAACGCCTTAACACTGGCTCGCTTCCTAACAAGTGTAATAAGGATGCAATTGTGCGTTTGAGACAACTTCTTGCCCAAGATTTGCATGCCATTGAAGAGGCACATGATTTGGCGGAAGCAGCAAAACAGGAAGCAGCTCTACAGCCATTTTCTGACGTCAAAGTAAAATTAGAACCAGAAGACGAACCGGATGTTGTACTGATTGAAGATGAAGTTCGTTCCAAAGAAGAGCAGGAATCATTGTGCAACAGATTTGTTGATGATCTGAAAGATAATTTGGCTAAATCGGCTGTTCATGATGAAGTGATGCCAGGCAAGGCACCTCATAGTTCAGCAAACAAGCAGGCTTTGCTCAAAGAATTAGAAAATGTACCAAACTCTCACAATTTTACAGCACTTTCTAATCTTTTGTCATTTGTCCAAGAGCACAAGCAAAATTCTAGAACATCATCAATTTCTGAAACACAAGATGCTCACCTGATTTCACCAAACTCACAATGCAGCACTGATACTGAAGAATATATACCACTGGATAACATGTCTTTATATTACAATTTACACAATGACGTGAGTGTAGATAATAGTAATAAAATCACCGAGAAAAGACTGTACACTCAAGATGAACTTGGTTTAGTTGAGGAGCCTAGCAGAGCAGACAAGGAGCCACTGAAGCTGTACACACAGCAGGCTTTAACAGAATTAGAAAGGAACAAATTCTCAAAACTGCAGGCTTGTTGGACACAGGATACATATCATCAAATTAACCAATTAAATACCTCTGCAAAGTCATCTAGGCAATGGCCCCAGAGGTTAGCTTACTCAGGTGCATCTTCTAGGGAGTTTAAAAAGACAAATGGGGAGGGTACAAATTCTGTTCAGATGAAGAAAGAGCTGAGTGATTCAGTAATAAATTGCTTAAAGAAAGACCAACCTAAAGACAGTCAGAAACTGTTGGAACTTTTCTTAAATTCTAGGCTAAAGGAACTGCTTGCAGTTAACGAGGCCACAGAAGCTAAAAGAAAAAGTGAGAAAGCAAACTACACAAGTGATTGTGTTTCAATGAGTAGTAACTCGCTCTTAAGTTCAATGTTGGAAAAAACCACTGAGCCTATATGTCCAAAGAATATGTCACCACCTCCGCCAATAAATGCTGTTCCAAGTGTTATTTTGAAACGCACAAGAGGTGTTTCTTTATTACCACATTTTAATAAGCAAAAAGCTTATGAAAATTTAGCAAGTTATAATGCAAATGGCAGAGATGTGAATAAGACCAGGACAGTCAGAGATCTTCTTGAAGAATTACGGTTAAAGAGGTCTACAGAAGATACAAACAAGAACAAATCAGTGACTGTTAAAGATCTTCTTGAAGACATGCGGACAAGACAGTTAATTGAAGAAAGTGTTAGTACTGAAACACGGCAAGAAAAAAATTTAATGCCCACTCATGAAACTATTCAACAATCATCAGACATTAATGACCTCTTCAAAAAACAAGAAATAAGAAATGGTAATCTATGGCTTCAAGATGGTATTAAACAAACAGCACACCTACCTCAAGTTAATAACAAATCTAGGGCTAGCAATCTTGAATGTGATACTGCAACTGAAGATTTATTGAATATCTCCGAGCAATCAGATCAAAATACTGATCTAAAAAGAAAGATTGCAAGTTTCTTTAAAGAAACTTACAAAGCAAAGAAAGAAAAAGACTTAAAAGACGCAAAGGAGAAAGTCAGATCTAGTTTTCTTGACATGTTGCTATTAAACGTCGGTGGGAATAATGTTAAAACAGAGGAAAAATGCAATGTTGAAAACTGTGACAAGCAAACTTCATTGACCAATTTAGCAGAATTATTTCTCTTGGGTAAAAGCAAAGATGAGAAAAAGGAAGAGTGTGTTCCAAATAGCAGCATCTCTTCTAAGTCAGTTGAAGATCTTCTCGAAAAACCACAGACAACCGCAGCTCTTAAACGGACACACTCTTCTTCAGATGATGATTTACCTTGTGCGAAAAGATACCGACCATGTGTAGATAGAATGTGTAACACCGACTGTCCCAATTGTCTTCGTGAATGTGAGGATGAAGATATGAAAAACATTCACTCACTTGTGCACGAAATAGTAGATAAAGTCTTAGACAATTCAAATACACCTGAGCCTACATTAGTAAGTGAAAGCAAGGAAAGTGATGAAGCTATTAACATTAATGTTAGTGATGCAATAGCTAATGAAAACATAAATGCCGTAGCAAACTCGTCTTGTCCTAGGCCTAGTTCAAGATCTAGCAATGCTAATTTTTCAAGATATGATTATAGTCTTGTGCAATCAAAGCCAACTAAGGCAGCCGAGAAGGTTAATGCTCAAGACATTGAGAGCGTGTTGCGAGCTATGTGCATGTCTGCTCTTCCTCCCGAAAAACAGGCTAGTGGCAATGTTGATAATCATGGCGCTGAAGTTGCTTGCAACCAAGAGCAAAAGAATGAAAATGATTCAATAGAAATAGACAATGCTCAAAATTTCAATGTTTTCAAAGCAAACCATGAAACTGAAGACCAACACAGCAAAGATTCATTTTCTCTTGAATTTGACTCGGATACGAACCAATGTGGTTCAGTTGAAGAATCTGTAATTCGAATTGTACCTGCCAAAGAAGCAGAGAGCTACTACGAGTGTAGGCATTGCGACATTCTTTTCAAAAACGCCAGGTTGTATTCATATCACGCAAGGTTGCACAGTCCAGTCAACCCGTTCAAATGTGCCTTATGTAATGAAACTCTGGATGACAGTACGAATTTCAACATGCATTTATATAGTAAAATGGCCCATTAATGTATTTAGCTATCACTGCCCTTGGAAGTCATTACTGTTCACAAATGGTGCGTGCATGTGTTGTTATAGGTTTGCGTTTGCTAATTATGCTATTCTCTTATTCAAATAAATCTAAAGCAATTATATCGTTATCATAGTTAATTTGTGTCCTTGAAACTAATGTAGCTCTGTATTTGTCTAGCCGCAAAGAAACAGGGTTGATCATAGATACCGACGTTTTGCTCGAATTCTGAAAAATGTGCAAAAAATTAACAGTTGCTCAATGCTTCTAGTTTCCAAGTTGCTTTACGTACTACTGGTATTTCGTTTATTCTTATTGTTAGTATTTAATCATTGTTGCTAAAGTATTGTATAAAATGTGTTGTATTGGCAATGGTGG
>JAQGDQ010001440.1:0-41091 GCA_030141605.1 Tubiluchus corallicola
AATCGTGTTAATAGAATCAAGGGAGAAGGTCATTAATGGCTTCATTGGCCTCTTCTATTAATGCGATTACGAAAACGGAAGCTGTGACGTTAAACGTTAAAGGAAAAGTCAAGCCTTTTCGGAAGTTAGGCTTACAGTTATCTCCGCGAAAAACGTTGAATGACTTAGTAATAATAATAAAAATAATAAATTTAATAATAATCATCATCATTATCATCATCATCATCATCATCATCATAGCCAGCTTTTGGGTGAGCAATTAACATTAGCTCAAAGAGCTATTATTGCCGACAGTAAATAACAACCTACAACTACATAACAGAGGCTATTATTACCCCACTTTTACCCTAAATACCACGTGCCAAGGAGGGCAACACCATTTCTAAAGTCTTTTGTATGACCCACGACCTCCCAGATGTAAAGTGAACGCGTTACCAGACTAAACTGTCTGGTCTGAACTAAACCAGACAGGTTTAACAAGCTAACATATATGCAAAAAAGTTTTTTTATATAAAAGTTTCAGCTAATGCACAAGTGCTGCTCATTGGTTGATGTCGCAATGGCACAAATGGTCTTCCAATGGTCACAAATGGTCACAATGGTCTTCCAATGGTCACAAATGGTCACAATGGTCTTCCAATATTCACAAATCTGTGACTGACAACTTTCTAGGCCTATAATTGTACCAGATTCTGAGAAGAAATAAACGAGTTGGCAACATGGCGACGATTATGGTAGAAATTGCCCGCGCACTTGCACTTTTTCCAAGACTGATTACCATCTCCTGCAATAATACATTCTTCTGTTTTTGACTGGTTTACTTGAAGATTTCTTTTCTCTAGTTTTTTTTTGGGGGGGGATTCTTTTTTATTGTTTTGGAATACCCTTGTCTGATGTAACTTAAAATCCGTTTAAATACATTTTGAGCGCAGAAAGTAAAGCAATCGGCCTTGCATTCACTCCAAGCTAACCAGTCATTGCTTGAGAACAATGTGCACCCATTACTTGAGAACAATGAGCCCCCATACTTGAGAACAATGAGCCCATTATCTTGAGAACAATGAGCCCCATTATCTTGAGAACAATGCGCCCCCATTACTTGAGAACAATGAGCCCCATTACTTGAGAACAATGAGCCCCATTACTTGAGAACAATGAGCCCCATTATCTTGAGAACAATGAACCCCATTACTTGAGAACAATGAGCCCCATTACTTGAGAACAATGAGCCCCCTTACTTGAGCACAACGACCCCATTATCTTGAGAACAGTGAGCCCCATTACTTGAGAACAATGAGCCCCCATTACTTGAGAACAATGGGCCCCCTTTACTTGAGAACAATGAGCCCCATTACTTGGGAACAATGAGCCCCCATTACTTGAGAACAATGAACCCCATTACTTGAGAACAATGAACCCCATTACTTGAGAAAAATGAGCCCCATTATCTTGAGAACAATGAACCCCATTACTTGAGAACAATGAGCCCCCATTACTTGAGAACAATGAGCCCCTATTACTTGAGTACAATGAGCCCCATTATCTTGAGAACAATGAGCCCCATTACTTGGGAACAATGAATCCCCGTTACTTGAGAACAATGCGCCCCATTACTTGAGAACAATGAGCCCCATTACTTGAGAACAATGAGCCCCCATTACTTGAGAACAATGAGCCCCCATTACTTGAGAACAATGAGCCCCATTACTTGAGAACAATGAGCCCCCATTACTTGAGAACAATGAGCCCCCATTACTTGAGAACAATGAGCCCCATTACTTGAGAAAAATGAGCCCCATTATTTGGTTTTTGGTGGTTTTGGTTGTGTTTTGGTGGTTTTGGTGGTTTTGGTGGTTTTGGGTTTTGGTGGTTTTGGTTTTTGGTGGTTTTGGTTTGAGAACAATGAACCCCATTACTTGAGAACAATGAGCCCCCATTACTTGAGTACAATGAGCCCCACTTCCCTGTATGCCACTGAGTTGTCTTAGCAACAATATGGGCAGTTAATGTAGGTTAGTTAATTACAATGTTCTTCAAGATGATCTTGGACATCTAGAAGCTACTTTTCAGCTGTATAGTGATGGCTACTAGTAATTGTGCGTTTCAAGATGAATTATAACCACTCCTAATGGCTGTTCCATATTTGTCTCGAGTAATTATGAGTTTGGTAAAAGCTATCATTTATCGTGACGTAGAGCGCGCAGGGATATATGAGTGTCACGAGCATAGGCGAAAGTAGTACGGGAGCAATTTCAAGCTGGTTATTATGAAGATGAGGCAGAAATGGCCTTTAGCGACCTCTTGTTTGCTTACCTCCTGAGGGAGTTTATGCATGGAACGCATTTACAGGGGAAGAAAGGAGAATCTCAAAAGAGGTTTCCATAGAAAGTTGTACGCTTACGTGTTTGAAAAATTTGTGTAGTTGGGAGAGAAAATTCTAAATAATTTGAAATATTGGTGATTGAGTCTTCACCACTCACTCAAACTTTAACAAAAAACACTCTATTCATCTTAGTTTAAACATAATTTATTACACACACACACTCTCTCTCTCTCTCTCTCTCTCTCTCTCTCTTTCTCTCAGTTGAAACATAATTTATTATAGGATTGGATCAGACAGTTTGAACAACATGATTTAGGATCCTCATCACAACAGTCTACACACACACTCTTTCTCTCTTCCTCTCTCTCTCTCTCTCTCTTCTCTCTCTCTCTCTCTCTTTCTCCTCTCTCTCTTTCTCTCTCTCTCTCTCTGTTTCTCCCTCTCTCTTTCTCTGTCTCTCTCTCTCTCTCTCTCTCTCTCCCTCTCTCTCTCTCTCTCTCTCTCTCCCTCTCTCAGTTTAAACATAATTTATTATAGGATTGGATCAGGCAGTTTGAACAACCTGATTTAGGATCCTTACCACAACAGACTTTATACACTATTTACAAAAACATTTACAGTAAGAATAGACTATAACTACACAAGCTGATAAGTTTTGCTACAAGATTACATTAGACATTAGTAGAAAATGACGGTTAGAACATATTAATGTACGATAATT
The DNA here is from genome assembly GCA_030141605.1 of Tubiluchus corallicola. Lineage (NCBI taxonomy): Eukaryota > Metazoa > Priapulida > Priapulimorpha > Priapulimorphida > Tubiluchidae > Tubiluchus > Tubiluchus corallicola. The sequence goes on from JAQGDQ010001440.1 coordinate 3,045, forward strand.
TAAGACTGATGCATTTCATATCAGATAGAAACTACTGGAAGCGTATAGTACGTATTATAAAGTCATATATACATTGGAATATTTTACAGCAAGTAACATAGTTAAATTCATCTTTTCCGAACAATAACAACTTCAACAGATCATTAGTTCCTAAGGCATCTATATTAAGGTTTTCAGGCAGAAGTATTTCATTTAATTTATCAAACATAACAACCCTAGCTAGTTGATACAATGGGCAGTGCAACAAAAAGTGTTCAACAGACTCAAATCGAAATCCACAGTTACAATTCGGCAATACTGGATGACCGTTATTATCTTTACAGCCTTTAGAGAAAAGGACAAAGATCATAGTTTAGCTGAGAAAATCCGATTCTCATGCGCATGTGCAAATTTTCACTATTGATCTTATTGGTAACATAAAATAATCTGCACTTTTTTTGCTTACTTAATGAAGAGTTTGCAACGAATTCTCTATTTTTCATACTGCTGTCGAAATGTGTTTCAAAAACGACTTACCGTTAAAATGGTTGCGGTCAAAGGTCATTGCTGGAGTTTAAATTTACAGGTTTTAAACAGGGTTACTGTCAATGCAAACACTGTACACAATAAGACAGCACGTAAATGATGGTGTTTATTTAAGCTTTATTTATGAATGGTGTTTTTCGTCGTTTAAAAGTTCATGAACTCTCTACTCTCTAGGTCAGTCTCTACCCGTTTACCGTCCAATCTAAGCAACCACAAAGGACCTTAAACCTTGTTTGTCCAAACCTCAGACAATTTCAAAAGACAGAAACGGATAGAATGCGACAAGGTACCACTGATGACAGTTGCGTGTTGAGAATTGGGCAGGGCTTCATAATGTATGGGGCTTCTGCTATCTTGAGATCTTGAACTTTACTTGCATTATATAAAGTGTTAAATTGGTGGTAAAGGCTACAGTAGCCGAAACGATAAACATGACGAGAGAGAGAGGGGGGAGGAAGAGAGAGAGAGAGAAAAGGAAAAGAGAGGGAGAGAGAGAGCGGCGCGATAGAGAGAGAAGGAGAGAGAGAGACAGAGAGAAAGAGAGAGAGAGGAGAGAGAGAGAGAGAGAGAGAGAGAGAGAGAGAGAGAGAGAGAGAGAGAGAGAGAGAGAGAGAGAGAGAGAGAGAGAGAGAGAGAGAGAGAGAGAGAGAGACAGAGAGAGAGAGAGAGAGAAGAGAGAGAGAGAGAGAGAGAAGGAGAGAGAGAGAGAGAGAGAGAGAGAGAGAGAGAGAGAGAGAGAGAGAGAGAGAGAGAGAGAGAGAGAGATTGAGAGAGAGAGAGAGAGAGAGAGAGAGAGAGAGAGAGAGAGAGAGAGAGACAGAGAGAGAGAGAATGAGAGAGGGAGAGTGAGTAGATAGAGCGAGTGAGAGAGAGAGAGAATGAGAGAGAGAGAGAGAGAGAGAGAGAGAGAGAGAGAGAGAGAGAGAGAGAGAGAGAGAGAGAGAGAGGGAGAGAGAGAGAGAGAAACAGAGATTCATTCATTCAAAATCTTTTATTTATAAAAGAACATAAAGTATAAGTACAGATACGATATATATACAAAAACAAAAAGACCCCTCTATTTACAGGGGTGAATGTTTTCACGCATATATACATAAAGCGCACGAGGAGTGTATATTAAAACGCTTAAACCATTTCTAAGCAGGACAAGATGAAAACCTGCACAAGTGAAAATTATACTAAAAAAATAAACACGGGCTAAAAATCGCATTTACATATAATATAATCATAAAAACGAAAAGGCCAATTTATTATTAGAAGAAGTAAATTATTTTTTCATAAAACCTGTCACAAGATCAGTGAAATTGCAAACGTGAATGCAACTGATCTTTAATGAAGGAATCATCACAAAGCTGCATAACAGCCTCTAAAATATCATTGCACTAAAGTGTTTGTACGCACGAGTTCAAAAATGCGCGTCTGTCCACGTAGTTCAACCTACATTCTTAAGAGCAAGAAGTTTCGTCTCAAGTCGAGTACAGTAACCCAGCGAGATATCAATTCATCGATCAGTATGCACTACGAATGCTTCAAAAATGCGCGTCTGTCCACGTAGTGTAACCTACATTCTTAACAGCAAGAAGTTTCGTCTCAAGTCGCGTACAATAACCCAGCGAGACATCAATGCATCGATCAGTATGCACGACGAATGCTTGCAAAACCATGTGGTCACTATTGACTAATCAACCACTACAATTGTTGGCTATTAGGGCTTATGATGTTCATTCATAGTTTTCAGTATTTCTTGTTTGTCACGTGTCATTCGTACAGATTTAATTGACAAATAGCAAACTATCAGTTAAAGGACTAGAAAACCTTAATAAAGCTACCTTAGGAACTAATGATCTGTTGAAGTTGTTATTATTCGGAAAAGATGAATTTAACTATGTTGCTAACTGTAAAATATTCCAATGCATACATGACTTTATATTATGTACTAAACGTTTCCAGTAGTTTCTATCTGATATGAAATGCATCAGCCTTAAATATTCGTACATTAATATTTTCTAACCGCCATTTTCTACTAATGTCTAATGTAATCTTGTAGTAAAACTTGTCAGCTTGCGTAGTTATAGTCTATTCTTACTGTAAATGTTCTTGTAAATAGTGTATAAAGTCTGTTGTGGAGAGGATCCTAAATCATGTTGTTCAAACTGTCTGATCCAATCCTAAATAAATTATGTTATACTAAGGACAAGAAAAGGGGCACCCGATGTAAGTTTCAGAAAAATCGCCTTGAAAATTGAATTACTTTACAACAATTTTACGCGTACATCTTCCTGCATGCGCATTGGAGTTATTCAAGGCTGCACACTTGGGCCCTTCTTATAACTCACATAATTAAAGTAGAGAAATGGCACCAAGGTACAACCCTGGGGAACTCCCGCAATTGTAGATCCTCCCGGGGAAGAACGAGCAGAGTCTAAGATGAAGTTGCGTCTTTCATCTCAATATTTTGTTTGTTTTCATTTTAAATCTCCCGCAATACCATTCTGAAGTCGCCATTACATGACGTCATACACGCACAACGTAAATTAGGGAAAGAAAGTGAAATGTTAAACTTTGTCCTAATAAACTTTCCATGCAAAGTTACATTACTTAGCTTTCAAATTTCACGCAACGTTATCTAAACTTGTTACAAACGACCTACCAATAAAATTCCTGCGTATAACGGTCATCGCTCGAGTTTAAATTTCGAATTTTTATACAGCGTTACTGCTGACGCAAGCCCTGCATGCAAAAAAGCTGTAGGTAAGCAGCGTAAAATTTCAAGACGAATTTTTAAGGTTTATGTAAGTGGAGGTTTCTTCTGCTTTAACAAACTTTTTAGACTAAACTTTGGATGCCAAAATTTACAACAAGTCACCCAGTATATCTTGGGTTTATCTAACTGTTATCACGTAAACTGTTTGTGATGTGCTAAAGGAAAGAACAAGTCACTCAGTATTTTGGGTTTATCTAACTGTTATCACGTAAACTGTTTGTGGTGTGCTAAAGGAAAGAACAAGTCACTCAGTATGTTGGGTTTATCTAACTGTTATCACTTAAACTGTTTGTGGTGTGCTAAGGGAAAGAACAAGTCACTCAGTATGTTGGGTTTATCTAACTGTTATCACTTAAACTGTTTGTGATGTGCTAAAGGAATGAACAAGTCACTCAGTATGTTGGGTTTATCTAACTGTTATCACTTAAACTGTTTGTGGTGTGCTAAAGGGAAGAACAAGTCACTCAGTATGTTGTGTTTATCAAACTGTTATCACTTAAACTGTTTGTGATGTGCTAAAGGAAAGAACAAGTCACTCAGTATATTGGGTTTATATAACTGTTATCACTTAAACTGTTTGTGATGTGCTAAAGGAAAGAACAAGTCACTCAGTATGTTGTGTTTATCTAACTGTTATCACTTAAACTGTTTGTGGTGTGCTAAAGGAAAGAACAAGTCACTCAGTATATTGGGTTTATCTAACTGTTATCACTTAAACTGTTTGTGGTGTGCTAAAGGAAAGAACAAGTCACTCAGTATGTTGGGTTTATCAAAGTGTTATCAGTTAAACTGTTTGTGATGTGCTAAAGGAAAGAACAAGTCACTCAGTATGTTGGGTTTATCTAACTGTTATCACTTAAACTGTTTGTGGTGTGCTAAAGGAAAGAACAAGTCACTCAGTATGTTGGGTTTATCTAACTGTTATCACTTAAACTGTTTGTGGTGTACTAAAGGAAAGAACAAGTCACTCAGTATGTTGGGTTTATCTAACTGTTATCACTTAAACTGTTTGTGGTGTACTAAAGGAAAGAACAAGTCACTCAGTATGTTGGGTTTATCTAACTGTTATCACTTAAACTGTTTGTGGTGTGCTAAAGGAAAGAACAAGTCATTCAGTATGTTGGGTTTATCTAACTGTTATCACTTAAACTGTTTGTGGTGTGCTAAATGAAAGAACAAGTCACTCAGTATGTTGGGTTTATTTTACTGTTATCACTTGAACTGCTTGTGACGTGCTAAAGGAAAGAACAAGTCACTCAGTATGTTGGGTTTATCTAACTGTTATCACTTAAACTGTTTGTTGTGTGCTAAAGGAAAGAACAAGTCATTCAGTATGTTGGGTTTATCTAACTGTTATCACTTAAACTGTTTGTGATGTGCTAAAGGAAAGAACAAGTCACTCAGTATGTTGGGTTTATCTAACTGTTATCATTTAAACTGTTTGTGGTGTGCTAAAGGAAACCACAAGTCACTCAGTATGTTGGGTTTATTTTACTGTTATCACTTAAACTGTTTGTGGTGTGCTAAACGAAAGAACAAGTCACTCAGTATGTTGGGTTTATCTAACTGTTATCATTTAAACTGTTTGTGGTGTGCTAAATGAAAGAACAAGTCACTCAGTATGTTGGGTTTATTTTACTGTTATCACTTGAACTGCTTGTGACGTGCTTAAGGAAAGAACAAGTCACTCAGTATGTTGGGTTTATCTAACTGTTATCACTTAAACTTAGAAAGATATAACGAAGAAATTTGCAAAAGTACTCTCTATTAATCATAAATTTAAAAGATACAACCTCTGAATAGAAATTTTGAGTTAGGTGGGGTATCGTTGCCGTCATTCGTTTGAAAATTACTGGGAAATTTCCAGACTTTCCATGAACTTTCAGTGGCTTTCCGTGGCATCGTGAACTTTCCATTGCGCTAACTCAAACTTGTGCAGATTATCTGTTATTCGCGCTACAAAATGTTGCAAAATCAACTATCTAATATTTTTGTAAAAACTTATTATACTTTCGACGAAGATTGACAGTGTGCTTCTATTCTTCCGGACGAATGACGTCACTGAAAGGATAAAGGACATTGAAAATGGGAGCGCCCAGCCATGAAGTGATCGCGACTTTAAAGCGATTGAAATGTATGCAAAACACCAGTTTAATGTGCTGACCAAAAGTTTCTTTATTCTGTAATACAATGATTAACAATTACAGTGGACTGTCGTTACAAGAATCACACGTATAAGAATCAGCTCGATATAAGAATCAAAATCGCGTTTCCCGAATTGAATCGGCATTTTCCTAGTGAAAATCCGCTCGCATAAGAATCACCCTTCTTTCGATAGTAGAATCAATTTTGGCGCCAACTCCATTGTCTCTCACATGGTTCTGCGCAGTGGGCGTGGAGAAAAAAATTATGTGCATTAAAAAATTTTTAAGGCAATTCTGTCATCATGAAATATTTACCCAACCATGAAATGAAAATATTAGTCTAGGAATTTTTAGGTCCTTTTTAGGCCAGAAAAACATTATGCTGTTTCATGTCGTTTCTAGCGTAATTTCGGGAAATAAATAATTTTTATGTGCATAAAATTTTTTTAAAGCAATTCTGTGTCATGCTCGTTATAAGAATCGCTTGTTATAAGAATCACTTTGCCTTCTCCCGAGGTGATTCTTATAACGAGAGTCCACTGTAGTTTAATTTGCATTGAGTAGAAGAGAGTTCATCGCATGATTAGATGTATGACTATAAAACTGATATAAAATTTATATAAGCTACATTGAAATTAATTAATAATAACTTACGGTGTTAGAGCCTTTAATAGTTACAAAGACAGGAATGAGAACTCCAAGTAGCCTTAAGAACAACAATGTCACAACAATAAATTCGTAAGAAATTCACAGTCATAATGTTCATCACAAACACAAAACTAGAGCAATGGCGGAGAGAACCAAAAGACGGGTAAAATGTCAGACAACTACTACAGCTATAGCTCACGAAAGGCCAAAATGCTAATGTATTCAAGGATATTAGGTGCTTCAATTTTAAAAGAGTGACTACTGTAAAAAGCTAAATGCCTACTAAATAAACAAACAGGTGGCAGCACCGCGGCAGTAACTAAATAAAAACCAAAAAGGGCCTATGCACCCGCTACAGTGATTTTACTAATCACATGAAGTGCTTATTGCAGTTTTACTACTAAATCCCTGTAGCATTTTTCACGAACATCGAAATAAGCCCAACTTTCCAAAAGGCTTGACTTTTCCTTTAAGTGACTCCTGCGTCGCAGCTTCCGTTTTCGTAATCGCATTAATACAGCAGACCGTTTCCATTAGCACGATTTCGCCTCATAGAAGGCTTGGCCTTTCCCTTAAGTTACAAAAATACAATTACCAATGAAGCCAATTACAAAGACCTATACTTACAATTTACCAGCATTAACCCTTTCAGTCCCAAATTATTTTTTTAATAAGAAAAATTTTTTTGGTTTGGTACTTTTGTTCAGTATGTACATCTTGTTTACACATAATAATTATTTTTTCTACCTGTGCCCACGTGCTAAATATAGCCTGTATCCCACGGGATACATTGGGATTCAATGGAAGCATAAGATGTGCTTCATTTTGCAACTGCTGATAATTTTTTAAAGTATCTAAGACATTTAGTATGCACGCTATGCTGATCTGTACGAAGTCGTCTCTAAAGTACTGTACCTTGTGCAGTTTTTATGCTATGTAGACTTTCTAGTTTGCAATTTTATCACCATTATTTGTCTATTGTTATTGGCTTAAATCAAAATAACTATTAACAGATCAAATAACTGTCAGTTTTAAAATTTTATTAATTTTAAAGGTAGAAAATATTCTCGTATCCCATGGGATACAACGGGTATGAAAGGGTTAAAAAGAGAAAGTAGTTTAAGATACTGGCTAAACTGACGAGAATGGGGGTAGTACATGAAAAATTATCCTGTGTTCTTTTAACCTTTTGGCGACGCACTAAACTGTACTTAAAGTTGCATCCTGAACTCTATTTACTCAGTGTCTTACTAGATGGCAACACATGTTGTACAATACTTGCTGTTCTATGATAGCAAATCAGATGGGAAGTCGAATCGCGCCATCTACCGACAAAATATAAAAACATCTCAAGGTACTTGCGATTGCGATTGCGATACTCGACTCTCTCCACCTATCAGAGGCAGGCACCTTTATAGGGTGCAAAGTCTATTCTTCTTTAACGCTGATCTTTTATTTGTCTTTTCCAAGTTTAATGTCTTTATTTGTCTTTATCCTGTATTCCATACATTCGTTCACTAGATTTCTAATTTCTAGCAATCCTTCCTTTTCACTGTTCATTAATATATCTGAGTTCAAAATTTCTTTCCATTCTCCATATCTGTAACATCTAAGCATATGTTCAGTAGTGTCATCATCTTCCTCACACACTGGTCATAATAACTGATCCTTAAACTCATTCTTGTAGTTTCCTTTAACTTTAATCATATTCAGTCTTGTTTTCAATATATCTTTAACCTCTTCTGGCTTGCATGTGTCTATGTAATTTTGTCGTTTCCACTTGGTATGCCTTAAAAATCTTAATTTAGTGCTGTTCCTGCATTTTTCTGCACATTCATTCTTTATATTATATTCAACTTGCTCCATGACGCTATGTAAAGCAAAATGTTACAATGCGGAGATGGTATTTTTCGATGATTCCTGGACTCGCCTCGGCTCCTCGCCGGAGATAGAATCATCCCCCTCCCCCCGTCTGAAACACTCACTTAAAATGTCATTCTTTGAGCGGTCACATTTCACAAGTGTCTTCTGATGCAATTTACAGATGCTGGAAAACGACTTTGTATCACAAACATACAATTAAGTCGGTCTTATGTAGCAGTAATTGTGTTACTGATGTGGCACGCTTCCATGAATTCCACGCTTTCCTGCATGCGCATTGGAGTTATTCAAGGCTGTACACTTGGGCCCTTCTTATAACTTACATAATTAAAGTAGAGAAATGGCAGCAAGGCACAACCCTGGGGGACCCCCGCAATTGTAGATCCTCTCGGGGAAGAATGAACAGAGTTAAGATGAAGTTGCATTCTTCATCTGAATATGATTCTATTGTTGTAACACGGATCTAAATAATCAGATAAACAGCAGAACGGAATTTCATTGAATCAAAATCTGACGCGTACACATTTTTGTTTCCAAAACATTACCAAAACTGTTTGAAGTTTTAAAGTGAGAAGTTTTTCATGCAGTAATAATAATAATGATGATGATAAAGATGATGTTGATGATGATGATGATGATGATGATGATGATGATGATGATGACGACGATGACGATGATGACGACGACGACGACAACAACAACAAAAACAACAACGACAACAACAACAATACAATAACAATAATTATAACAGTAACCTTCACAAATTTTCAATTTCAATTCAATTTCAATTTCAATTTATTTCTGTCAGCATAATAACAATGTTACAATAGATTTCAGATGACGGTTCATACAATAAATATTACAAATTTTCAGAAATGTTGGCCTATCAGTGGGGTATTCTAAAGATATTTTAAGTTGGTTTTCAAAAATATTTATTTATATATATTTATATATTATATATATTAATTCTTTATTTGTCATTAAAATGGTTCACTCATTATAATAAAATAGAGTAATCCTCAGCGTAATGTTAAGATAACAACACTGTTCAAGACAAATGCGTCCAGTGCAGACTAAAAAAAACTAAAGTGCAAAACTAAGGCCTAATTATATACAATAAATGAACATATTTACAAACACCATATTAAAATATTTTTACAAAACAATATTACAAAAGGACATTAAATTTTACATGACATATTTTACACAATATACTTTTGACATGACACAATTAACATAACACGTATTATGTTACTGTAAAAACATTTAAAAAACAACCAATCAAATAACAGAATTCAAGTGGGTTTCGAATTGTTGTAAAAAAATGAAAATGGGAAACTGCGTTGCGGTCTAATTTTATAAACAAAATTGCTGTTAGTTTTGATGCCCCTTGTAATAATTTATAATAATAATAATAATAAATGCTTATTCAAGAAATGGAGGTATATACAAAAAGGTGCCTCTTTTTGCAGGCTCAGAATCAACAATTTACATATTCATATAATAAATCTTTTAAATATTTTAAGTTTCACACTACGTACAACGAATAACATACTATACTTAAATTAGATTTAATTTCAAATGATTCACAAGTATTATACACATGAATTAAGTTTATACACTTAAATAATTTTTTTTTTGTATACTCGAGTGGGCTTAAATTAACAATTATTTAGTATATAATTATCTCTGATCAGGTTAGCAAAAGCCATTATTAAATTTTTATCAGATTGAAGCATAATATTACGTGCATATATGGCATCAGCTATTTCTATGAAACGTATTCTTTTTGTATTATCTACTTTACTGAGAGAGAGAGAGAGAGAGAGAGAGAGAGAGAGAGAGAGAGGGGAGAGGGAGGGAGAGAGAGAGAGAGAGAAAGAGAGAGAGAGGGGGGGGAGATGTTGAATCATAATATTACGTGTATAATTGGCATCAGCTATTTCTATGAAACGCGTTCTTTTTGTATTATCTACTTTATTGCATCTGAATAAAATGTGCTGAGGAGTTTGCTCTTCTTCTCCACATGGCTGTAAATCCCTCAGTCCTGGCTATAAGATTTATAACATTATTAAATGAAGCCAACTCGAAGAATTTATATAAACGCCATTAAAGCACGTTCATTTGCAACCTTGTTACCGCATGAGCAATTCATTAAGTATCGAACCAACAGAGGAAATTTAAATTTAATTTTCCATAAACTGATTATGATTTTCGTAATGAAGAAATCAAGAGTCTAAAGCAATAATGAAATAATAACCAAAAAATGAACAAGAGAACGATGTGTGAGATTGTCGCCATCTTTGTTTAAACATAATTTATTTAGGATTAGATCAGAACAGTTTGTACAACATGATTTAAGATCTTCACCACAACAGACTTTATACACTATTTACAAGAACATTTACAGTAAGAATAGACTATACTTAGTTTTTAGTATATTTTAGTATACTAAAGTTTTACTACAGTGATACATTAGACATTAGTAAAAAATGACGGTTAGAAAATATTAATGTACGAATATTTAAGACTGATGCATTTCATATCAGATAGAAACTACTGGAAGCGTTTAGTACATAATATAAAGTCATGTATACATTGGAATATTTTACAGTTAGTAACATAGTTGTCGTCATCTTTGCATGAATGAATGTCTGATGCATAAAATGCTAGGAACAGGTTTTCCCCTTCTTTAGTAACAAATAACTTCAGACTAACAACATTAAGATCCCACATTTCAAGACCAAACACATGTTAGATAAAATTTCAAATTTCAATCAATTTCACAAATGATTTCAATCCATTCAGCCCAGGCAAAACTGCAGCAAATTTTTAACAAGTGACATGATATTATTGTATTTGCACACAAGGTCCTGTGTAGAATAGCAGGGAGTTTATTTTGTGGCCAGTAAGGACAAAGAAGAGAGTCGTAACAATGATAGAACAGCAACTGAATATCAAATTGTATCTTAGTTAATTACATAACAAAGTCAGATTTTCGTTCAATGAAATCCTGTTCTGCTGTATATCTGAATATTTAGATCCGTGTTACAACAGTAGAATCATGTTGAGATGAAATACGCAACTTCATCTTAGACTCTGTTCGTTCTTCCTAGGGGAGGATTTACAATTACGGGGGTCCCCCAGGGTTGTATCTTGGTGCCATTTCTCTACTTTAATTATGTAAGTTATAAGAAGGGCCCAAGTGTACAGCCTTGAATGACTCCAACGCGCATGCAGGAAAGCGTGGAATTCCTGGAAGCGTGCCATATCAGTAATGCAATTACTGCTACATTAGACCGACTTAATTGTATGTTTGTGATACGTATTCGTTTTCCAGCATCTGTAAATTGCATCAGAAGACACTTGTGAAATGTGACCGCTCAAAGAATGACATTTTAAGTGAGTGTTTCAGACGGGGGGGAATGATTCTAGAGGGTGGTTCCGTCTGAGGGGGCGGCACAATTTCATTAGCCTGACCAAAAAGTCATAATTCTGCCCTGGTCGCAGCTTGACCACAGAAAGGGGTACCTCGATTAAAATCAGCAAAAATAAAGAAAAATCACTCAAGAGTTTAACTATAATCGGGTTGAGAAGATCAGTGATTGAAAAGACTGGATCCGCCACTGATTCATGATAAATTTCAATACAGTCACTGAGCATCCAATCATAAGACTGGATGCGCCACGGATTCATGATAAATTTCAATACAGTCAGTGAGCATCCAATCATAAGACTGGATCCGCCACGGATTCATGATAAATTTCAATACAGTCAGTGAGCATCCAATCATAAGACTGGATCCGCCACGGATTCATGATAAATTTCAATACAGTCACTGAGCATCCAATCATAAGACTGGATCCGCCACGGATTCATGATAAATTTCAATACAGTCAATGAGCATCCAATCATAAGACTGGATCCACCACGGATTCATCATAAATTTCAATACAGTCACTGAGCATCCAATCATAAGACTGGATCCGCCACGGATTCATGATAAATTTCAATACAGTCAGTGAGCATCCAATCATAAGACTGGATCCGCCACGGATTCATGATAAATTTCAATACAGTCAATGAGCATCCAATCATAAGACTGGATCCACCACGGATTCATCATAAATTTCAATACAGTCACTGAGCATCCAATCAAAAGACTGGATCCGCCACGGATTCATGATAAATTTCAATACAGTCAATGAGCATCCAATCATAAGACTGGATCCGCCACGGATTCATGATAAATTTCAATACAGTCAATGAGCATCCAATCATAAGACTGGATCCACCACGGATTCATCATAAATTTCAATACAGTCACTGAGCATCCAATCAAAAGACTGGATCCGCCACGGATTCATGATAAATTTCAATACAGTCAGTGAGCATCCAATCATTTGATTTTGATGAAAAAGTTTCAGTATCACTGCAGCTGCTATCAGCGTTCACACTGCGGTGCATTTTTTCCACTCTGCTGCATTATCTGAATTGCAGTATGAAAGATGACACACGATTCTGTTTGCTTTTACCGAGATCAACAAAACGAGCGGATGATGTTACAGCTGAACGTGCCGTTGCTGTTAATGATGACGACAGCGACTCGGGGAGGAGGCAAAATAAACAGTTATTTTCATTCTGTGAACTAATAAATTTACCGGCAAGTCATTTAGTTAGTTGGTGGATTAGTGAGTCGGTCAGTCCATCCATCTATTCCTTTACCCGTCAGCTTGTTAATCTCTCAATGAGTCAGTTAATTGGTCACTCAGTTTGTCAGCGAATTAAGCAACACAGCAAACCCACCAACTAACTAGTCGTCTAATCAAACTGGCTAACTGATCAACTATCTAGTCTACCAATCAAGCGATGAACCAACTTAGTAGCCAACCGGCCCGTCAACTAACCAACAAACCAGCCAGCCAGCAAGCAAAACAACCAGCATTAAACAAACCAACATCAAACAAACCAATATAAAACCAAGCAAACTCTCCATCCAAAGTACAATTAACAAATCACACACTTAAATAAACAACGCTTACAGGATCACGTCCCAACAAGGGCTCTTTATAAGCGTAAATACATTTTAAGCAACAGCTAATAGGGGTGAGCATCGAACGCTCGAATTCGATTCGAACGAGTTCTTTTAGTTCGAACTCGATTGGAATCCAAAACTATAGATTCGAATAATTCAGCACTTCAATCACACATGTTCCTGATCACTAAAACGATTGAAACATCATGCAATTAGCATAATTTAGCTGTGATTTCTGCACACAATTTTAAACAAATTACTAGTCGTTTTATTCCAGAACAAAATCTAGTGATATGCATGATCTTTGTAAGACTAATTTTTACTGGTGTTCGAAAACTTGTTCGAAAATCGTTTAATCTCAATTCGAATTCGGTTCGAATTCGAAACACCTAAGTTCGGTTCGATTCGAATTCGAAAGTCACAAATTCGGTTCGATTCGAATTCGCTTTCTGGTAGAGAATGCTCACCCCTAACAGCTAATAGTAGTAGTATTATTATGGTCGTTACGACCAACAAAATTACATCTAAATTTACTCGCAATGTTACAAACGGCACAAACCTCAGTAAACAAATTTTGCTAAAGTATAGTGCAAAATACACGGCAATGGTGGTAATCTTTTTAACATAATAACATCCAAAAAGTACTAGATAACAATTTAGTGATAAAATTTTAGCTAACTTAACCGTCACTTGCATAAATAAATTATGAATATCGATTGTAAATTTACCACAGATTAAAGGGTTGATATTACGAAACTCCAAAACATTACTTAAATTTAGATTGTATTTTTCTCTCATGGCTTTTTTTAATTCACATACAGCTACGTCACTAACAAACGCCTGGTGTCACTTGCTGGACGGCCGCTACTTTGTGATAAACTTCAGTACAACCTACGACATTTACTCACAGCCAGCATAACCTCTTTGGTTATCACATTTCTGGGACCAATTTTTTACACTGGTTTTCATAAATTTAAATAAGTTGAAACGTCCATTTTCTTCCAAATCTAGATAAACAACGATTAGTTGAAGCTAAACAGGATCCAATCTTAAAGTGTAGGTCAAAACTAGATTTTCTCTTTAAGAGAGAGAGAGAGAGAGATAGGCCCTGGTATTCTGTTTGTATTCACGTGAGACAGAGTGGACCAGAAAGTTGGCTTCAGTAGGGAATTTCAACTTAAATTTACCATATAGTATTTTTTCAGTTCAGTATTTTTATTACATTTGTAGTTTTCCACAAAATGTGAGAAAATTTTCAACAATTTTTCTACTTGTAGACGGGTGCAGAACATTACAAAACGCACCAAATAAATACACAGAAAGAAGAGGCGTGACATTCGGTAGTGGCCATGCAGTAGTGGCCAAAGTTATTTGGCTAAGCAACAAGATTATTGATAAGGCTGAGGCAGGTTGCAGCAAAGATATTTATCTAGCAAACATTACTAAATCTCTAAGATGACAGAAAATTAGTCATAAACAAAAGCAAAGATACTACAATTATATTGAACTTTGATACTTCCTTATTAAATGTACGACCGACTCAGACTGTCACATCACCTGTTTAGATGAAGTCGATTTAGAAACAACGTCACTCAAGGAAGCACATATTCTTGTGATCGAAAAGGTGTTGACTTATAAGGTAGGTGTGAAAGTCATGTATGAGATTCTAGTTTAACACTTCGTAGAAAAAGAATAAAACAGTATACTACATATCTGCACAAAACTGAAGTGTTTATTAGACTACATACACATATGTAGAATGACTGCTACACTGAACACTGAGAACAAGAGTGTCCTGCACTGATCACTGAGAGTCTGAGAGTAAGTAACATGAGGATCTCGACTGCTGCACTGCACTAAGAGTGAGACAGTGGCTTGAAGTAAAATCCAGCCAGTATATATAGGTAGAGGTAACTATGCAAACTTGGCTTCACGAAAACCATTACTGAAAAATAGGGAGAGATCCAGCGAGTATGCATATTCACTGGACCGTACAATTATACTAGGGGTAAGTTTGGCTAGTAAAATGTAAAAGGATTAGTTCATAGATGGCAGCACCTAAAAATATACAGTTACAATTTCCACAGTAGGTTTTGAAATTGTTAGCACGATAATGCAAAGTCTTTGTAGATTTTCTTTTGTCGAGATGAAGTTTTTGTTGAAATGTAAATTGTTAAAAGGAGGCAATGGCGACAACTATTGTCGCTGTCATGCTGTTGTAGCTCCAGAAACTGCACTGATATTTCATACTGATTTGGATTGGTGTGAGCTACTATGTTTATGGAGAGTTAGTAGATTACTATAACAAGCACCACCCTCGGCCCGTTCCCGTTCTTCAGATCTCAGGCGTATAACTTTTGCAAAAAACGGCAGAAAAATGGCCATTTTTGGAGGTTTTTCGCCCCAAGTTCCTCGCTGTGGGCCCGATTCGAAAAATAAACCCCCAATGGCACGACACTAGATCGAGACCTTTCTTTTGATATATAGATCGCCCCAAATGGTGGCGTCGTCCGAGCTGTACCTCGAATCTTATATATATATATACCAAAAATATTAATATATAGATGTTGGCTGCTTGTCATGATTGGTTGCCTGATTATCAAATTATAGAAACAAATTATCGGCTCCGTCGAGTAATGTATTCGCTTTCGTAATGCAATAATGAATAATACAATTTATTATTCATTGTGTAACATATACTTCTGTCTTTATGCTAAATTTACATTGAATATATATTTTTGCATTGTGCTGCATGCGTGCGTATAGCAATATATACATATATATATATAATAATCTTTATTTGCCATTAAAATACATTGATAATCACTGATAAAAACTTTACAGAGATGATCAATCAGTGTTAGTTAATAAAAACTTACACTGCTAAAGGCAAATGCGTCAGTGCAATCTAAACTACTGTGCAGTAATGGAAAGTAACGACGAATAAAATCAAACATATTTACAACTATGCACAAAAAAAAGAAAAAAAAACTATGATTTAATTAATGTGGCCGTGGATATACGAATTCTGAATTAGTGTGTACGTTGTTGTACTGGTGTGACTTCTGTTGCACTTAATTGCAACTTCACAAGCAGCACCTGCCACAGACCAAACTCCACAAGTTGTGTTTGCACCGATTTCTGCTCCTCAAGGAGCATTTGCGCCTGAAGGAGTCTTCACAGCAAGCTATGCGCCTCAGATAGTATACCAAGCACCACCAAATCAGCTTCAAGTACCTTTCACACAAGTCAATTTGGCAACTGTCCACCAGCCAAAGTTCAACGAAAAATTTGCAATAATTCTTTCTCTTCTGCAGGTATCAACATTTTTGTGACTTTTGTGTTAAAATGGTAGTTTCATTTGCTGTAATTAAAATAGTACATAGATTGATTGTCTTACGCCTGAATAGAAGGAGTTAAGGTAAAAGAAACAAGTTCACGGACAAGCTCAATAGCCGCTTAACCCTTTCATACCCGTTGCATCCCGTGGGATACGAGAATATTTTCTGCCTTTAAAATTAATAAAATTTTAAAACTGACAGTTATTTGATCTGTTAATAGTTATTTTGATTTAAGCCAATAACAATAGACTAAAAATGGTGATAAAATGGCAAACTAGAAAATCTACATAGCATAAAAAACTGCGCAAGGTACAGTACTTTAGAGACGACTTTGTACAGATCAGCAAAGCGTGCATACTAAATGTCTTAGATACTTTAAAAAATTATCAGCAGTTGCAAAATGAAGCACATTTTATGCTTCCATTGAATCCCAATGTATCCCGTGGGATACAGGCTATATTTAGCACGCGGGCACAGATGAGGTAGAAAAAATAATTATTATGTGTAAACAAGATGGACATACTAAACAAAAGTACCAAGCCAAAAAATTTTTTCTTATTAAAAATCACTTGGGACTGAAAGGGTTAAAGTAAGAGATTTCAGTGAGTAAAGACACATTTCAAATGACATACAATTCACAAATAGTGACAGGCGATATCTCTTGCCGTTTTTCTTAAATTATGTGAGAGTGTAAGACTGTACTTTTAAGAGAGTTTATTTGAGGTCCCATGCCTGACGGGTTGCATCAATTTTCGGAGCCTTGGTACCCAAGAAGGACAGGTGATCAGCACATTTCTTGGCAGCCTTTCTTCCCCTGCGCATGATCATGTAGTCAAATTAACGCTCAACAGTCAAGTTAAGGGTCAACGGTCAAGTTAAGGCTAAACAGTCAAGTTAAGACTACACAGTCAAGGCTACACAGTCAAGTCAAGGCTAAACAGTCAAATCAAGGCTCAACAGTCAAATTAACGCTCAACAGTCAAGTTAAGGCTAAACAGTCAAGTTAAGGCTAAACAGTCAAGTTAAGGCTAAACAGTCAAGTTAAGACTACACAGTCAAGGCTACACAGTCAAGTCAAGGCTAAACAGTCAAATCAAGGCTCAACAGTCAAATTAAGGCTCAACAATCAAGTTAAGGCTCAACAGTCAAATTAAGGCTCAACAGTCAAGTTAAGGCTCAACAGTCAAGTTAAGGCTCAACAGTCAAGTTAAGGCTAAACAGTCAAGTTAAGGCTAAACAATCAAATTAAGGCTAAACAGTCAAGTTAAGGCTAAACAATTATATCTGTTTGAAACATGATTCGAAGTATCTCAACCTGAATGGCATTCGAACCCATGACGTCCGGATCAGCTGACAACTGCCGTACCACTTGGCTTCTGTATACTTCATAAATCTGTAACCCTGGCGAAGTGTCAGGAAAAATGATTTGGACCTTTATGAACAAATTAGTGGGATTTTGGGAACCAGTGAGGATAGATCCTTAGGGCATCATTTGTAGATGTAGATTTAATGTAGCAACTGACCTGTGGAAGCTGCAGAATTGACATCAAATGAGGTTCATAACGGAAAAAATGAAGTGCTAGCCAAGATATGTGTGAAAGTCATGTTTGAGGTTGTAGTTGAACACTTTGTAGAAAACGAATAAAACACAGTACTAAATATCTGCACAAAAATGAAAAACGTTTATTAGACTACATACATACACATGTAGAATGACTGCTAAACTGAGGACAAGAGTGTCCTGCACTGAACACTGAGAGTTAGACAGTAAGTAACATGAGGATCACGACTGCTGCACTGCACTGAGAGTGAGAGTTAGGAAATTATGCAAACTTGGCTTCACAAAAACCATTACTGTAAAATAGGGAGAGATCCAGTGAGTATGCATATTCACTGGACCGCACAATTATACTAGGGGTGAGTTTAGCTAGTAAAATGTAAAGGGATTAGTTAATAGATGGCAGCACCTAAATATATACAGTTACAATTTCCACAATATGACTGCAATATTTCATGCAAGATCAATTAGTTAAAAATAAAATGTAGCTTCAGCAGTAAAGAAATGTGGAATGCAAAATTGATATCTAGTAATTGGTGGCACTGCTCCTTCTTCTAGCTACATCAGACCTGGTTCATGCAAGACTTATGTTTATGTTTTTCATGCTTGAGCATGTGCTAGCTGACTCCTTCTTGTAGATGCATCAGACCTGGTTCATGCAAGACTTGTTTATGTTTTTCATGCTTGAGCATGTGCTAGCTGACTCCTTCTTCTAGCTACATCAGACCTGGTTCATGCAAGACTTGTTTATGTTTTTCATGCTTGAGCATGTGCTAGCTGACTCCTTCTTGTAGATGCATCAGACCTGGTTCATGCAAGACTTGTTTATGTTTTTCATGCTTGAGCATGTGCTAGCTGACTCCTTCTTGTAGATGCATCAGACCTGGTTCATGCAAGTCTGAACATGCAAGTCTCAACACAGTCTGTGTAGTACAGTGACATTAAGCTACAACCGTCTTGTAAGGGTTAATGGCATCCGATCTAGTAGAAAAAACTACCCGCACTATCTTTGGGATCGTGGCCCGGACTTCAGCTGGATGCACTCAATTAATCGCCTGGGCCGTACTTTCATTAGGTTGACAAATCTCTTCGCGTAAAGCAAATCAAATCGTGGGCCGCACAAATTCTCTCAGCGGGCTGCAAGTGGCCCGCGGGCCGCAATTTGCACACCCCTGGTGTAATTAATACTACCAGGGTTTGAAGTTAATAACACGATAATATAAATAATTGTTCTCAATATGTTTATTATTGCTAGAGCAAACAATTATCGCTGAAATGACACATCGATTTCGATATAGATGCTCTAATTGTATCGATGTTCTGTGGTGATGATCATTTATATTATCATTTCGATAATAGACAAAAAATCAATTTTGCTTTGTATCGATTCGAAAATCTATAAAAAAAACGATTTTTCATAGATAAAACGATAATCGATTCCCATCAATACAACTAGCAAAGAAGTAAAATGCTAGGAATGGTCAGCTGTGTCACAAGTTTTACTATTATTATTTATTATTTATTATTTATTATTATTATCACATTCAGTACAATATAGTGACATTAAGCACACAGTGACATCAAAATTATTACATCTACTGTATTAAATTATTATGTTTCTTACACTATCGTTATCATAAAAGAATAATTGTACTGCAGTGGGCTAGAGAAGCAAAGGCTTGTATAAGCCCACTGTCATGTGAACCAGATAAAAAAGAATGGATGAGTGAACAAAAAAAAGAACTGGGAGAAAGGTTAGATCACACAGGAAGGGTAGAAGGATGTGTTAGTGGAAATGGTAGGAAGAAAGATAATAGATTGTGCTATGTTGACATCAGCTCTAAAGATTTATCAATGATGCCTTGTTTGGCATAATCTGTACCAGGATTGTGGTATGACTGCTGCTGTAGGCGTGGGAAATTAGGAAGTGTTGGACTTGTTGAGAATCATTGCTCTGTAGTTCTTTTTAAATTTTGAATTGGCTGAACAGTTTTTAATTCATCATTTATGTCATTCCAAGGCCTTGGACCAACATTTGCAATTTTTGCGTACGAAATCCAGTTAGTGAAGTAAATTTAGTTTAGTTTGTAAGTAAAGTCAGTTTCTGTTTTTGTAGATTCTGTGTGGCTGTATTGCAATTATCACGGAAATAATAATACTGACAGACTGGTATTACTTGACCACTGGTGCTGGCATTTGGTGCGGAATTTTCTTCATTATTGCCGGAGGCTTAGGTCTTGGTGCAGCTGGGACCAGCAAAAAAAAGAAATGCTTGATCATTTCTTTCATGGTGTTAAGTATTGTTGCTGCTGTATTTGCCGCCAGTCTTCTAAGTTTAGCTTTTACATCCACGTTTCTTGAGGACTTTTCGGTTGTTTACTGGATCCAATTTGCATCAGCGTGTATGGAAATTCTGTCCTCTATTTGGTCTGCGTCCCTTTGCTGCAAAGCAGTTTGTTGCAGAACAGTGAGTAATCCAGGAGTTGTTTACTATGCACCTGGTCAACAAACTGGAGCTTTGGGTGGAACAGTAAGTAATCCAGGAGTGGTATTCTATGCACCTGGTCAACAAAGTGGAGTTTTGGTTACACCAGGAGTGCAAGTTCAGCAGCAAACACAGTTCCAAGGACAGCAGCCAACAGGAGGGCAAGTGGGTCAGCCTCTTCATGCGTATGGTACGACAGTGCCAAATATGCAGTAGAAATATATATATATATATGACTACCCTGCCATCAAATTTAAAACAAATCGAGTCTTTTGACAAATTCAAATCAAAATTAAAAATACATACATTAAATCGATTTGAAAACCCAACATACGTAAACGATAATATATATTCATCAACAAAATTTATTTACCCGCGTCCATTTTAAATTACATGTATATATATTGTATATAGTCTATTATAATTTGCGTGTAACATTATAATGTATATTTTGTTTTAAATTTTTGGCACAGTAGTTCTTAGTTTGCACTGGATGCATTTGCCTTTAATAGTTGTGTGAATTTTATTCTCATGCTGCGATGTTCTTTTATGCTTTTATAGTTGTGAATATCGATTTTTAATTTGTAGATGTAGATTTTCTAGTTTGCCATTTTATCAAAATTTTTAGTCTATTGTTATTGGTTTAAATCAAAATAACTATTAACATATCAAATAACTGTAAGTTTTAAAATTTTATTAATTTTAAAGGCAGAAAATATTCTCGTATCCCACGGGATACAACGGGTATGAAAGGGTTAACTCAGATTCTCGTGATAGTACGAAAATTTGTTCAATTGGTTTAGGTCATCGATCGACCTTGGTGCCTTAATATCATCATTAACGTTACTGTCAATTATGGAAATTTTGACACAGGAATTTTGATCGAAAGTAGTGCATGCAAAAAAGCCTGGAAAACCCTGGATTTGAACCAGTAGCCTTGGTTTACAAGTACAGTGCCATGACAGCTAGTATGCATAGCCCGTGTGATGCGTTTATCTGGTTTATTTCATTATTTCACAAGCATTGTTTGAAATTGTGGTTAAACAATGGAGTTAGCCTGTTTTGCTTAGACATGGTAAAAATAGCATTTTGTGAGCAAACCTGAGATTTTTAAATTGTAATTGATCAAACAACGTCAACGCCACACTGCGCGAAGATGTGCCATGTTGCTGTAGCAAAAGTTCTTTATGGTTTCTCCCTTACACACAGTGGTACAGGGTCGTACGTAAGAAGACCGAAGAGAAGAAAATGGGTGTGGTGGAGATGAGGATGTTGAGATAGATGGTGGGAATAACAAGAAGAGATAAAATTAGAAATAATAATATCAGAGGAACAGTAAAAGTAGTGGAAGCCTCGCAAGATTGCGATGGTATGGAGACCTGAAAAGAAGAGTCGGTGAAGATCATGTGGGAAGGGAAGACATAAATGAAGAGATGGTCAACAACAGGAATGCGTGGAGAAGACTCATTCACAACGGCGACCCCGCATAGGGAAAAGCTGGGAAGGAGAAGATCTGTGTTAAAATGTACACATTTTACTGTACTTCAAAATGGGGGTAGAATGTGAAAACTCATGCGGTTTTGTCCTAAGTTGAATCAAAGTTTCTCAAAAGAAAAGATGCGCCATATTACTTGTTTGAAACTCAGTATAAAATGAAACATTTTCCCAAAATTTCCACCAAGTTCTAATCCTCTCAAAAGAAAAGATGCGCCATATTACTTGTTTGAAACTCAGTATAAAATGAAACCTTTTCCCAAAATTTCCACCAAGTTCTAATTCTCTCAACAGAAAAGATGCGCCATATTACTTGTTTGAAACTCAGTATAAAATGAAACCTTTTCCCAAAATTTCCACCAAGTTCTAATCCTCTCAACAGAAAAGATGCGCCATATTACTTGTTTGAAACTCAGTATAAAATGAAACCTTTTCCCAAAATTTCCACCAAGTTCTAATTCTCTCAACAGAAAAGATGCGCCATATTACTTGTTTGAAACTCAGTATAAAACGAAACCTTTTCCCAAAATTTCCACCAAGTTCTAATTCTCTCAACAGAAAAGATGCGCCATATTACTTGTTTGAAACTCAGTATAAAATGAAACCTTTTCCCAAAATTTCCACCAAGTTCTAATTCTCTCAACAGAAAAGATGCGCCATATTACTTGTTTGAAACTCAGTATAAAATGAAACCTTTTCCCAAAATTTCCACCAAGTTCTAATTCTCTCAACAGAAAAGATGCGCCATATTACTTGTTTGAAACTCAGTATAAAATGAAACCTTTTCTCAAAATTTCCACCAAGTTCTAATTCTCTCAACAGAAAAGATGCGCCATATTACTTGTTTGAAACTCAGTATAAAATGAAACCTTTTCCCAAAATTTCCCGCAAGTTCTAATCCTCTCAACAGAAAAGATGCGCCATATTACTTGTTTGAAACTCAGTATAAAACGAAACATTTTCCCAAAATTTCCCGCAAGTTCTAATCCTCTCAGTTCGACTAGCTTATCACTTTCTGTCAGCTTAAACTTTGACTAAGCAAATGATTCGCATTACTGCCCTCTTGTGGCAAATCTGTGAGAACAATTCGTGCAAAAGGCAAAATTGACGAAGTTGAAACCGTCAGAAATTCGAGTGCCTTTTTTTGCTGATTATGCCCTTTGAAAGCATAATCTCTTCTAATAGACGGATTACCGTCTCAGTAAACCTCACGTTTCTAACGAGATTTGTAAAATCACGTAAAGCCCGTTTCACACAGAAGACGCGCGGCAAATTTCCTCGTGAAAAACTGTTTAGTCCCATTTCACAGTGCGGACCCCATTTCTCCTTGCGTCCTCACTGTAAAAAAAGGTGTTCACGAGATTCCCTTCGAAAATGGAATATTTTGGTTTGTTAAGCTCATTTCACACCTCAATTTTCATTATAGTTTTTTCGTGAGAAATTTTGCTGTCAACTAGAAGCTAGGCGTTCAAGTAAGTGAGTGAGTGAGTGAGTGAGTGAGTGAGTGAGTGAGCAAGTAAGCAAGCAAGTAAGAAAATGGATGAGTGAGTGAGTCGGTAAGTAAGTAAGAAAGTAAGTAGGTAAGTAAGTAAGTAGGTAAGTATGTAGGTAAGTAAGTAGGTAAGTAAGTAGGTAAGTAAGCAAGCAAGCAAGCAAGCAAGCAAGCAAGCAAGCAGGCAAGTAAGTAAGTAAGTAAGTACGTAAGTAAGTAAGTAAGTAAACAAGAAAGTAAGTAAGTAAGTAAACAAGAAAGTAAGTCAGTAAGCAAGTAAGCAAGCAAGCAAGCAAGTAAGAAACTAGCAAGTAAGTAAGCAAGTAAGCAAGCAAGTAAGTAGGTAAGTAGGTAGGTAGGTAGGTAGGTAGGTAGGTAGGTAGGTAGGTAGGTAGGTATCAAGCAATCAAGCAAGCAAGTACGTTAGTAAGTATGTACGCAAGCAAGCAAGCAAACAGTAAGCCAGAAAACAAGAAAGTAAGTAAGTAAGTAATTAAGTAAGTTAGTAAGTCAGTAAGTAAACAAGCAAGTAAACAAGCAAGTCTGCAGGTCGACGACACTAGCGCTGTCACATCCCAGAACTGGTGTTATTATTATTGACTTCCCAATCGCAGTAATATTACATGAAATGTGATTGTTGGTGAGTCGGTTTATACACCAGAAAACTGCTGAAGACAGACAGATGGACAGACAAACACAAGTGCAAACAGAATGCGCTTACTACACATTAATGTATGACGACTAAAACAAGTTTGCAATAGCAATTAAGCACAACTAAGCCCCATCACCACTAAGCCACTAACCAAATGCCCTGGAAGGAAGCCAGGTGGCTCAAAATTGACAATCAACTACTTGGCTTCTTTTCGTAACGTTTTCCACGACTCGTCACAATGATAAAATAAACGATTTCCATAAAGCAGACAGATTAAGCACAAGTTAAGAGGGCTTAGTAGTGGATTAAGACCGGATTAGTTCGCATGAAGCCCAAAGTGCGCGAAAACACTTAACATTCAGTGATTTATGCTTAGGACGGATCATGTGGCGGATCACGGGGAGAATCAAGCGGCGGATCACGAGGTGAATCAAGCGGCGGATCACGGGGAGAATCAAGCGGCGGATCACGGGGTGAATCAAGCGGCGGATCACGAGGTGAATCAAGCGGCGGATCACGGGGAGAATCAAGCGGCGGATCACGGGGTGAATCAAAGCGGTATCACGTGACGGATCACGTGAATTAGAACTTCTGTCTAAGGGTGTTGTGAAAGTCATGTTTGAAGTTGTTGTTCACTCACTTTGTTATGATTGAGTTTAGGCACAGAAGTATGAACAAGAATAAAAAATCTATAATACATATTTGCACTGCACACAACAGAAAAGTGTTTATTAAAACTACAGACACCTGAGTAGCTTGACTGCTGCATTGAACACTGAGAGTTAGAGAGAGAGACACATGAGTAGCATGACTGCTGCACTGGACTGAGAGTGAGAGTGACTAGAAAGTAAAAACAGTCAGTATATATAGGTATAGGTGACCTATACAGACTTGCAAAGGCTTCACAACAACCATTACTTTAAAATAGGGAGAGGACCAGTGTGTATGCATTCACTGGACCATACAATTATACTGGGGGTAAGTCAGCTGGTAGAATGTAACAGGATTATCCAATAGATGGCAGCACCACAGGTGTGTATCAACAGGCGTACGAGGCAGAGGGTCTGGGGGGTGGGGGGGGGGCGTTTGCCCCCTATGGTGCAAATGAATTGCGCAAATAATTCTGTTTTAAAATTTCACTGTTATCTACAAACGCTGCGAAACGGTCATCGCTGGAGTTTAAATAGAAACGTTTTATACAGCGTTACTGCTGACTCAAGCTCTGTATGCAATAAGACAGATAAAATTTTAAGACGTACGTTTTAGCTTTGTGTCAGTAAAAGAGTTTTTGTGCTTTAAGTGTTCAGGTGCCGATTACGGTAACGGCACTGCCTTTGAAAATGTGGCACAGTTACCTGGCGTGTGTAGCCTAGCCGTACGGGGCGGGGAAGGGGGGGGGGGTGAGGGGGCGTGGCAAAGGAATTGAGGGCAAAAGCTGGTTATTTTCAAGGCAAATAATTCTGCTTAAAATTTTCAGAATTTAAGCTTTTATTATTCAAAATTTATTTAAGTACTGTATTACGTTTGTAGTGGTTGAAGTTAAACTGTTTCGTGAATGACGGTTTGTTTTTACAGGAAGACGGGATGATTTTTCATAAACTACCCCATTTTCAAGTCCGATGAAAGTATACATTTTAACACAATTAATATTGCAAAAGCGTTTCTCATAATTACATAATAAATTAAAAACTTAATGAACGGCGGGCGAGCTCAGCTATTGACGACGTCACAAACTAACATAATTTTCAACACCAAAAATATTTCACGAGCGAGTTGCACGTGTTTGCGAAAGCGAAAATTTAGGTACAGTGCATCAGTGTGAGTAACATCACAAACTAAAATTGTTGCTGCTCCTGCTGTTGGTGCTGCAGTTGTTGTTGCAGTTGTTGCTGCTGCTGTGGTGCTGCTGCTGCTGTTGTTGTTGTTGTTGTTGTTGTTGTTGTTGTTGTTGTTGTTGTTGTTGTTGTTGTTGTTGTTGTTGTTGCTACATGGCGGTTTCTTTCTTTCTTCTTCTGATTTTCCATTTTTTCTTCATACTTAATATTTTTCTTTCCTTAGTACAGTTACTTCATCTTACGCATCTGCATTTGCTATAAGTACGGATTTAAAGTATTTTACGAAGTTAAATACGGATTAATACGGATTTTTTTGCACGTTTAAACATTTCCAAGATGTTTTACCTCTCATTGTACAATTCAGCGAGGGAAGCCGATTAAACTTGCTACTTTGAAACGTGAAGTAAAGCATGGCGACTTTCTCACGTAGTTTGGCGTCATTACAAAAACTTGCGTGACTTGGATAAGGGTAAATTAAGTCAGATTTTTCCCGCAAACAGGCTTTATAACAAGGTAGTCAAGTACTCGAGGGAATGAAAGGATTGTAGCACAACGTCTTGTGCATTAAGTAAACAGACCGGACTCTGTTTTAAAGCAAAACCGGATCCAATCTTAAACTGTAGATCAAAACAATCTACTCATTAAAATTTTGAAAGGAATTTTGTTTAAGTCTTTCAAAGAGTTTAGCACAAGGTTGCACTTTGAGGCTACCATAGTTTAGCGTAAGGTTGTACTTTGAGGCTACCATAGTTTAGCGCAAGGTTGCACTTTGAGGCTACCATAGTTTATCGTTAGATTGCTCGTTGAGGCTACCATAGTTTGGCATAAGGTTGCACGTTGAGGCTACTATAGTTTATCGTAAAGTTGCACGTTGAGGCTACCATAATTTAGCGTAAAGTTGCACGTTGAGGCTACCATAGTTTAGCGTAAGGTTGCACTTTGAGGCTACCATAGTTTACCGTAAGGTTGCACATTGAGGCATAGTTTAGCGTAAGGTTGCACATTGAGGTTTCCATAGTTTAGCGTAAGGTTGCACATTGAGGCTTCCATAGTTTAGCGTAAGGTTGCACATTGAGGCTACCATAGTTTAGCGTAAGGTTGCACATTGAGGCTTCCGTAGTTTAGCGTAAGGTTGCACATTGAGGCTTCCATAGTTTAGCGTAAGGTTGCACATTGAGGCTACCATAGTTTAGCCTAAGGTTGCACATTGAGGCTTCCATAGTTTAGCCTAAGGTTGCACATTGAGGCTTCCATAGTTTAGCCTAAGGTTGCACATTGAGGCTTCCATAGTTTAGCCTAAGGTTGCACATTGAGGCTTCCATAGTTTAGCCTAAGGTTGCACATTGACGCTACCATAGTAACTATCATTCTCACATCGTATCCTCTTCTTTTCTCGTTTTAGCAACTACATTTTTTACATATTCCATTTCTGCATACTTTTTCTATATAGATTCTTCTCCTTTTTTCTATTTCAGATTCTGCAGTACTTACAAGCTATTATAAGCTTCTCGAATTGCTGCAGTTGTATAATCATTAATAGATACTAATTGTTATCATTATACCTGTTAGCATGAACTAAAATTATGCAATCATGTACATTATATGTATGTAAAAGGTATGTTACTATGATATACTATTGATGTGAAATAAACTAATTGAAAATTTAAAAATTGGAAATTGGTATATAATTGTGTATGGAAAGTTTTGGGGCATGTAATTTAAATTCTCTTTGAATCCCTTTTGAAACTGTTCAGAGCTAAAAGCAAAATCTGACCCAATCATTAATTGTAGGTCAACACAATCTACTCTTTAAAATGTACAAAACAATCCCAAACTACTCCAAAACAATCTACTTTACACTATTTTTTTCAAAAATGACTTGCGTGAAAGAATTATTACCACACAAACACAATTTCACGTTCGCGCCACTAGTTCTTCACTGTTACATGCATTTCATCATTCGCTAGTTAGACGGACACTAGCGCCTGTATGTTGGAAACGCATTGCACAAAAAACAGGTGCTGTACCTCTCAGTTCAGATGTGTTAGTTTGTGATAGACCGCACACATTCGACAACCCATGCGTGAGTAAAGCTGTACATTTAAAATTTGTATTTTTATCTCAAAACTTGCCTAGTTTTAGTACAACACATTGAATCCCTTACAGCAGCGCTGAACTTCAATTTTTGCTTTCACAAACACGTGCAAAATGCTCGTGGAATATTTTTGCTGCTGAATTATTATGTTAGTTTGTGATGTCATCAATAGTTGGGCTCGCCCGCCATTAATTAAGTTTTTAATCTACGGTTTAATTATCAGAAACGCTTTTGCAGTATTAATTGTGTTAAAATGTATACTTTTTAATGGGGTAGGTAAATTAAAAAATCATCTTGTGTTATTTTAACTTCACCTGCTAAGCGCCCACCGTGACCACTCAACCATGACGTCACCCAAAAGAACGAAAGGCTAAAATAAGTTTAAAAACGTTTAAAATAACAACGAATAGCATCGAGTGGATGTGAAGAAGGCAACGGCAAAAACTAAGATGGCGACACCAACGAACCTTAATCGTTGCAATAATAACAACTTGATCGTGGTCTGTTTTTTTCACTTTTGTCTAACAAAACTTGGCTTCTTTCATTAGGAAATCGCTTTCTTGCTTTCCTATTCATCACCAGGCTCAGCTAATCTACCTCATCTCTCGGGAGAATCTATGTGTTTCCTCTTTGTCTTGAGTCTTTATATCTTTGCAATACATGGCAAATCGTCAAATAACAGAGACTGACTGATTCTTTTTTATGAAGTCATAATATGATATAAAGTACACATCTTCTGTTGGTGGGTTTGCATGACAACAACGATGATAACGACCACGACGAGAATGATGATGACGATGATGATAATGATGGTAATGATGATGATAGTGATGATGAGGATGATGATGATAATGATGGCGATGATGATGACGATGTTGATAATGATGGTGATAATGATGATGAAGAAGAAGAAGATGATGAGGAAGAAGAAGAAGATGAAGAAGAAAAATGTTGTGAAGCGTGTTTATAAGTAAAATATATTATTATTATTATTATAATGATAATGATGATGATCATCATCATCGTCGTCGTCATCATCATCCTCATCATCATCATCACCATCATCATCATCGTCGTCGTCATCGTCATCATCATCATCATCAGCAGCAGCAGCAGCAGCATCACCATCATCATCATCATCATTATTATTGGCCAAAATGCAGCTACAGTGAAGGCCATAAATGAAAATTTTTCATCAATTTTTATTGGCAAACCTTTTATTTTCCATCCTACGTTGTAATTCAACAATTGTGCGCAATAAGTACCAGCCCAGCTTAATTTATGCAAGACTTAAATTAGTTGTTAAAATCCATACCAAAACTGTGACGCCTTTTAGAGGACTGCTACACTTGTTAAACAGCCGATAACGTTCAACAAAGCTAAGCAGAATCTTTTAGAATGTAGCTAAGTTTATTTGTTAGTTAAAAATTTACATCTAAAAAGATTAATAAACTGAAATATAAGTTATTATTTAATAAAGTAACTTACATTGTTCTCGTGTTTCTGTTCAAAAAGTGTTCACTGTTCACTTCACTGTTCACTCCTTCTGTTCAAAAAATGTTCACTGTTCACTCCCTCTGTTCACTGCACTGAATTTCATTTGAATAACAATGATCATAAACACAGAAAATATTTTTAATATTCCACAAATCTTGACAAATCTGACACAATCTTTATTCAATATTTCAGTTAAGCCCAAAATTTCGTTAAAAATCAGTAAGGTTTCCACGCTTGCGACTCGACGAATCCTCTTCGTATGAGCGTTGATAACACAGCAGCATTAATAATATTCTCACTTTTCCTACACGAAGCCAGTGACAAATGTGAACCACTGATGCGTTAAACTGGTGAAGCCTCGCTTTTCCTACTGCACATGCGCAGAAACTGACTTGGAAACTTTCCCTGGCAAAAACGATTTGTTCTTTGCTATTAAGCTCGAACTGACGTGATCACCTGTTTACACGCAGAGAATGGTATTGTCATGAAATTTGAAGCAAATTTTAAAAGGAAACACATTTGCGCTTACCGCATTGGTGTGAAGCAGGCCTTATATAATTGCACCATTTACACTAGTTATTGAGCAATCATACTTTTGTATAACTAATAGGATAACGTACATTGATAATTGTTTCTGTTATCGCTTCTGTACTCTGTGGGTTTTGTATATTTCAATTTTAAATATTAACTAATGAATTACTTGTGTTTTTGAACTTACTATCTATATTATATCACAAGAATATATTATAATAATACTTTTGTATAACTAATAGGATGATCTACGTTGATAATTGTTTCTAGTATCGCTTCTGTACTCTGTGGGTTTTGTATATTTCAATTTTAAATGTTAACTAATGAATTACTTGTGTTTTTGAACTAACTATCTATATTATATCACAAGAATATATTATAATAATACTTTTGTATAACTAATAGGATGATGTACATTGATAATTGTTTCTGGTATCGCTTCTGTACTCTGTGGGGTTTGAATATTTCAATTTTAAATATTAACTAATGAATTACTCCTGTTTTTGAACTAACTATCTATATTATATCACAAGAATATATTATAATAATACTTTTGTATAACTAATAGGATGATCTACATTGATAATTGTTTCTGGTATAGCTTCCGTACTCTGCGGGTTTTGTATATTTCAATTGTAAGTGTTAACCAATGAATTACTTGTGTTTTTGAACTTACTATCTATGTAACTATATTCTTGGTAACACACATATATATATATATATATTTGTATATATATTAACTAAAATGTATTTGTTACACAGTGGAAAAACTCCAATCAGCAATATTACTGTATGTTAATATACTTAAAGGAAGATAGGATCATTTTCACATACTTTCCTAGTCATATGAAAAGTTTACATTTTAACACGATTAATGCTGTAAAAACGTTTCTGATAATTAAATAATAGATTAAACACTTAATTAACGGCGGGTGAGTCCAACTATTGATGACATCACAAACCAATATAATTTTCAACAGCTAAAATATTCTACGAGCGTGTTGCACGTGTTTGCGAAAGTGAAAATTGAAGTACAGTGCGTAAGATATTCAGTGTGTTGTACTAAAACTAAGCAAGTTTTAAGATAAAAATTCTAACTTCGAATTTACCGCTGTGCACACGCATGAGCTGTAGAACATGTGTACAGTTCGTCGCAAACGAACAGCTCTGAATTGAGAGGTACAGCACCAGTTTTTTGTGCAACGCGTCTCCAAAATTCAGGCGCCAGCGTCCGTCTAACTAGCGAATGGTGAAATGCACATAACAGCGAAGAACTAGTGACGCGGAAAGGTGGAGGCAGTGCGTTAAGTTTGAGAGGTAACAACGAGTTGTGAGACGTTTAGGTTCACATAATAGTAATAATTACTATTATCGTTATCGTTATCGTTATCGTTATCGTTATCGTTATCGTTATCGTTATCGTTATCGTTATCATTATCATTATCATTGTTATCATCATCATCATCATTATCATCATCAACAACAACATCAACATCATCATCATCATCATTATCATCATCATCATCATCATCATCATCATCATCATCATCATCATCATTATCATAGGCTAGTATTAGCAAATTCTATGACATCGCGGAGGAGCTCCGGCTAGTAATTCACACTAAGCACAAACTAGTGCACAATTAATTAAAGTCCACGTAAAGCCATTGAAGTTACTGAACTGATGCAGCAAACCGCTTTGCTTTACACACACGTCACGCGACTGTTGTAGCTAAGATGCGACTAGTTTTAAGTTGGTGTTCATCGCTGTTACGGTTGTCTGACTTTGCATAACCTCCTCTGTCTATTGGAGAAGGCAGTCGCTTGTCTACGAAAACTTTCGGAGTGATTCAGAGCATCTCGTGTTAATTTCAAGGAAGCTGAGGAAGAGGATAAGTTTTCACCATTAGTGTGAAAGATCAAGATATCAATTACGCTAAAACGTCTTGTTTAAATTAGAAACATCGTGCCCTATATTTCTTATTGCTTGACCAGAGGAAGAATTAAAGTTGACTTGAAATGAATAGAAGGTAAGAATTGGGAAAGAAAAA
This sequence comes from Tubiluchus corallicola, assembly GCA_030141605.1. NCBI lineage: Eukaryota > Metazoa > Priapulida > Priapulimorpha > Priapulimorphida > Tubiluchidae > Tubiluchus > Tubiluchus corallicola. Next base: position 35,073 of record JAQGDQ010001440.1, read on the forward strand.
AAGATTAAAAAAGAAGAAAGCAAAGAAAAGTCAGGGGAAAAACCACAATAAAGAGTACAAACGTATGAGGTAAAGAAGAATAAAGAAGATGAGAAAGAAGGGGAAATTTTAATGGAAAGAACAAGTCACTCGGTATGTTGGGTTTATTTTACTGTTATCAGGGAGGAAGAGAGGGCGTTCTTGTTGTCTGGGCAACTCAGGATCTCCATACACCTTGCCCAGGCGTGCACTTATAAGCAATAATACGCGAACATCCAACATAGTGCTCGTTTATAACGCAAAGCCAGCAGCAGCTTTTACTGAATTAAAGTTATAAGCTTATAGACAGAGTGTAATGGATGACGTCAGAACAATGGCTTTGCGTCAGCAGTTTTCTAAGCGAAAATTGCTGAAAATAGAACATCTAATTAACTCGTCAGTACTCCTCTTGATGGACGTGTACTAAAATATAGCCCACGTCATCGTGTAGCGCTGTTCTTCCTCTTTCTAAAGGGCCATATATCTCCTTCCGAGAGTCCCACCAGGCGCCGCTAGAACGTTTTTCCGCATGCTGTTTGGTCAAAATTTCGAAAAGATCGCGAGTTTTGTCCGGGAGAACGCCCTTACGGGACGCTATGGCCCTCTCGCGAATTCTAAACACGCCTATGACACCCACCGTTGAACGGGCTATCTATCCATACCCAGCACCGCCCTCGGCCCGTTCCCGTTCTTCAGATCTCAGCCGTATAACTTTTGCAAAATCAGCCGAAAAATGGCCATTTTTGGAGGTTTTTCGCCCCCCGTTCCTCCCGGTGGGCCCGATTCGAAAAATAAACCCGCAATGGCACGACACTAGATCGAGACCTTTCGTTTGATGTATAGATCGCTGCAAATGGTGCCGTCGTCGAAGCTGTAGCCTCGAATCTTATATATATATATACCAGTAGACGATTTATTTCATTGCAACATGTACGGTAATTCAAAACACACATAAAACTATGTAAGTTAGTCTAATAAAGTTTGGCGAGTGTGTTGCTTTAAAACGTGTTTAAACTGGTGTGTTGTGTGTATTAATGATGACGACAGTTGACTGCTGTCGAAACGTTTGGACACGTTCTTAAACAGTTGTGAATAAAAATCTTTTTATTATTTAACATACCTTATTTAAATTATTTCCATAATTAATAATAAATACGCTTTATGTAACGTGAAAATGTAACAGTTTATTCATATAAAAATACAAATTTAAAAAATTTAACAATTTGTTCAGATCAAAATACAAAAAATTAAAAAAATTAACAGTTTATTCATATGAAAATACAAAATTAGAAAATTTAACAGTTTATTCATATGAAAACACAAAATTAAAAAAAAATTAACAGTTTATTCAGATCAAAATGCAAAATTAAAAAACTTAACTGTTTATTAATATGACGACAGTTGACTAAACGTTTGACACGTTCTTAAAATGTGAATAAAAATTTATTATTTAACATTTATTTAAATTATTACCATAATTAATAATAAATATTCTTATGTAACATGAAAATTTAACAGTTTATTCATATGAAAATACAAAATTAAAAAATTTAACAGTTTAGTCATATGAAAATACAAAATTAAAAAATTTAACAGTTTATTCATATGAAAATACAAAATTGAAAAATTTAACAGTTTATTCATATGAAAATACAAAATTAAAAATTTAACAGTTTATTCATATGAAAATACAAAATTAAAAAACTTAACAGTTTATTCATATGAAAACACAAAATTAAAGTGAGCAAAAAATAAATCAGAAAGTGCCAAAACAAAAATGAACATTAATTAAATACTAAAATAATATTAACAAAATAATAAAGAACACGAACAAAGCAAAATACTAAACTGAGGCACCGGATCAGAAGCGGTGTCTCAGCAATATTAAAAGTATCGAAAGTCAAGTAACTTCACAAATGCACGAAAGCACCAGCTGCTATGAATCACCATGTTTATTGAGCCAGAATCGTTTGGCTACTGAAGCCATTGTCAATCTATAAATGAAGCCAAAATGAAGAATCAATAATACGCTAATGATCTACATAGTCATCTTTGTACGAGAATTGGGGAGCATGACAAAGGCCAGCAGCTTGACTCTGCAATTTCTTTCGTTAAAACTTCGTTTATTTTGATAGGTTAAATTCTAATCTGCTGTTTTGTAGTTTCAGTTTGAGTCTTTGTAGCATCAATGTCGGAGAAAAACTCTGCTACGCTGTCTGGAAGAAATCCTTGAAGCTGACGAAATATGTTGTTGTTGGCATCCTTCTGTCTCGGAAGACAATGGAGTGTGCGCCAAGAGAGTCAGTTATTGATCACATTGATGGAGCTGCAGCGTCGACTGTGGCTGAGCAGTGCGATCCTTGAACGTCTTCAGGGCACACGCCTGGGCAAGGTGTATGGAGATCCTGAGTAACCCAGACAGCAGGAAACCCTCTCTTTCTCCCTGGTGTAGTCCAAAAGAAAGCGATGCGATACGTTTGGCACCAGGTTGGCTGCAGGAGCTGCCGGAGTCAGTGAGCATGCTGCACTGGTCCGTCTTCAGGGCTCCACTCCTGATTTGGAAGGTTTACTCCTCTACACATGGCCGTTGGGTCACTTGACCTCCTCCGCCCTCTAGCCATTGGCTGCTTGTGCAGCTCCTCTGCCTAGTGTCGAGATACAGTGTGGGCATCCCGCAAGCCTACAGCACCTGGTATTCCTAGGCGGTCACCCATCCCATGAAATATACATCACGAGTATAATGTTAGAAAATCTATCAATTCAAGTCAGGTGTGAAGGGAAATTGAGTCAGCCGTTTTCTACAAACATAGGAGTACCTCAGGGTGACTGCCTGAGCCCTGTTATTTATTCTTTGAGTCAGCTGCTTTCTACAAACATAGGAGTACCTCAGGGTGACTGCCTGAGCCCTGTTATTTATTCTTTGAGTCAGCTGTTTTCTACAAACATAGGAGTACCTCAGGGTGACTGCCTGAGCCCTGTTATTTATTCTTTGAGTCAGCTGTTTTCTACAAACATAGGAGTACCTCAGGGTGACTGCCTGAGCCCTGTTATTTATTCTTTGAGTCAGCCGTTTTCTACAAACACAGGTGTACCTCAGGGTGACTGCCTGAGCCCTGTTATTTATTCTTTGAGCCAGCTGTTTTCTACAAACATAGGAGTACCTCAGGGTGACTGCCTGAGCCCTGTTATTTATTCTTTGAGTCAGCCGTTTTCTACAAACATAGGTGTACCTCAGGGTGACTGCCTGAGCCCTGTTATTTATTCTTTGAGTCAGCCGTTTTCTACAAACATAGGAGTACCTCAGGGTGACTGCCTGAGCCCTGTTATTTATTCTTTGAGCCAGCTGTTTTCTACAAACATAGGAGTACCTCAGGGTGACTGCCTGAGCCCTGTTATTTATTCTTCGTTTTGACTTCATTTATAATTTGAAAATGGCTTCAATAGCCGAAACGATCGTCTATCGAGAAAGTTTGAACATAAATTTGTGGAGGTAACACACTTTTTAGTGTTTTTCTCTAATATTTCAAGTATTCCAAAAAGTTTAAGAACTTTTATAGCGTTTAAGCAGCCACATTTAAGCAATCTTATTAGGCTGCATTAAACTTACAACAACAAGCAAGCAAAGCAAAATAAACTGACTGTGTAAGTAGGCAGCCCCACCCAGGCCACAGTCAAATTCAGTTAGTTTAATTTCGTTTTTGCCGTGTTTTCTATTTGGTTGCAAACAGTCAATTTTGCTCGTTTTCCAGTTTTCCATTTTCGTCCAGGCAAGTGTGCAATTACAAATGAGCCTAGATCCTGAAATAGACCGTGAATAGTAGTAGTAGTAGTAGTAGTAGTAGTAGTAGTAGTAGTAGTTGCAGTAGTAGTAGTAGTAGTAGTAGTGGTGGTGTAGTAGTAGTAGTAGTAGTGGTGGTGGTAGTAGTAGTAGTAGTAGTAGTAGTAGTAGTAGTAGTAGTAGTAGTAGTAGTAGTAGTAGTAGTAGTAGTAGTAGTAGTAGTAGTAGTAGTAGTAGTAGTAGTAGTAGTAGTAGTAGTAGTAGTAGTAGTAGTAGTAGTAGTAGTAGTAGTAGTAGTAGTAGTAGTAGTAGTAGTAGTAGTAGTAGTGGTAGTAGTAGTAGTAGTAGTAGTAGTAGTAGTAGTAGTAGTAGTGGTAGTGGTAGTAGTAGTAGTAGTAGTAGTAGTAGTAGTAGTAGTAGTAGTAGTAGTAGTAGTAGTAGTAGTAGTAGTAGTAGTAGTAGTAGTAGTAGTAGTAGTAGTAGTAGTAGTAGTAGTAGTAGTAGTAGTAGTAGTAGTAGTAGTAGTAGTAGTAGTAGTAGTAGTAGTAGTAGTAGTAGTAGTAGTAGTAGTAGTAGTAGTAGTAGTAGTAGTAGTAGTAGTAGTAGTAGTGAGTAGTAGTAGTAGTAGTAGTAGTAGTAGTAGTAGTAGTAGTAGTAGTAGTAGTAGTAGTAGTAGTAGTAGTAGTAGTAGTAGTAGTAGTAGTAGTAGTAAAATCTTTATTTGCCATTTTAAAACATTGACCATCATAATAAAAGACAGACAATCAGTGTTAGTTCATATAAAAACATACACTGTTCTGGGCAAATGCGTCTGGTGCAAGCTAAACTATAAGTGCAACTAGAAATTCAAAAATAAAATATAAACTAGTTTAGTAAGGTCTAGGAAAAATGAAATTATGATTTGAGTAAGTATCATCGTGTTCGTATGTCGGATATTCAAAACGAGTCATTAAATGTTTTTTAATTTAGACTTGAATATTGATAAAGAGCTGCTGTGTTTTAGTGATGTCGGTAATGAATTCCAAAGTTGTATTGCTTGCTTAGTAATGGAATTCTTTCCATATTGATTGTTCGGTCTAATGTTTCTTAAATTTAGTGTTCTGTTATTCATACTGGGGTTTTTAAGAAGTGGGAGCTTATTGTTTTTGAAAGGAGAATTAATATTGTTGATATATTTATAGAGGAACAGGAGAGTTTGATAATCTCTGTGGGCTTCTAATATGGGGATATTCATAGAGTTTCTTAAAGAGGTGGCAGAATATTTACTTGTATTGTGAGATGATTTCAAAGAATGACCATTAACTAATCATAAAGATTAGTTTTGCAAATTTTCACTAGTTTCAAAATTCGGCAACACCTGGCTACAAACTGGAAACATACATACTGTAAACATACTGTAAACATATGTCTGGCTACAAACTGTAACTGTATACAATCATTTCAGATGAGTTTTTTACATCGTCTTTATCGTAGTCCTCAGGAGCGTGGCTATTAGTAATTCGTTTTTCGAAAATTTATTTCGTTTCGAAACATTACCGACTTTTCAACGATTAGGTAATGTTTCAGTATGAAAAATTCCTTGAAGCCACAGCGTCGATAATGCAGCATTCTTGCTATATGTAAACACATATAATAATTTATATTGAATTTCACAGGGCGAAGCTAAATGGACAATGAATAGAACAAAAGAGAGGGAGAGAGAAAACGGTAGTGAGATAAAAAAAGAGAGGAGAGAGAGAGATAAAAGAGAGAGGGGGAATCGCAGCACAGAGCAAAGAGTGAAAAAGGGAGAGAGAAAGAGAGAGGCAGAGAGAGAGAAAGAGACGAGAGACTAAAGAAAAGAGAGAGAGAGAGAGAGAGAGAGAGAGAGAGAGAGAGAGAGAGAGAAAGACAAGGAAAGAGAAAAAGAGAGGGAGAGAGAAAACGGTATTGAGATAAAAAAAAGAGAGGAGAGAGAGAAAGAGAGAGAGATAAAAGAGAGAGGGGGAATCGCAGCACAGAGCAAAGAGTGAAAAAGGGAGAGAGAAAGAGAGAGGCAGAGAGAGATAGAGAGAAAGAGAGAGAGAAAGACAGGGAAAGAGAAAAAGAGAGGAGAGAAAAGAGAACGAGAGGGAGGTCAGAGGGAAGTAGGCATAAAAGAGAGAGCCTCTTCTTTGCCATAGTAATTATCTTGGATATAAAATCTACTTTGTTTCATTTTGCAAACATCTATAATGATGTTAG